>JAUMHH010000797.1:0-19974 GCA_032359455.1 Chlamys rubida
ATATTTCTTTTTTTCATTTTTTGACTGAAATAATGATATATGAGAAAATGTATTATTAAAGTTTGAATGTTTGATACATGTACTACAGTAGTATAGCCTTGCCGAAGTCCCCTTTTTTCTTTAACATACTAATTTAGTTTAAACATTCTTTTATTTAAAATATATATATATATAACATTTTGTAACAAAACACATGGTACAAAATAGGAAATAGAAACAATTAGTGTCTTAGATACTTATGTAAATCTATCACTACTAATTTGTTTGGGACAGATCGAAAGATTGAAGCGCCATCGGGACTCAATATTATCAAAACTACAAGCATAACTAGTCTATTATTTAAAATTAAAACATATCAAACATGAGAATTATAAATATATGATAAAAAGGTTTTTTAAAAAGCACACACAGACTAAATAAACTAGAATGATAAAAACTGAGACTAGATATTATAAAAAATCATTAAGACAGATCAAACTATGGACTAGGTAAGATGATAAAAACTTTAGATGGTTGATATTTTTCTCTTTACATTCAAACACATGAATTTCATCAACTAACAGCAAGCACGATCGGGACTGTACATACATTTACCACGGTAAAAACGAGACTACTATGCTTAAAAACATTAACATAAATTAAAAACTCTGAATAAGCACATCAAAACTGTTGATAAAATAGGATAACCCATTAAAAAACTAAACTACCACATTCAAGTAAACAATGAAGAAAATTAAATTAAAAAATACACAATTTAAACAAAATAAACAATGTTACATATAACATTAACGTGAACGAACACAGTTTGGTATCATAATATACACAGTTAAAGGGAAACGACAAAGTAACAGTTGGTATTCATTGATCCTGTGATTGTAACATATTGGATTATTACGAAAACCATCAGTGTGCCATTCGATGTTCATAATACATGTCACTTTGAACTTTATCATTTTTTATTTTGATAACGACCATGTCAATATATCCGTTCGGGTAACAAGTTAGTGCGCGAATGTTCTTACCATTATACAGCACGATATATTTCAATACATAAAATTCCGATGTATATAGGAAAGTCACACGAACACTTAATACATTTCTAAACCCACGTAAAACACAATACAGTGTGCACACTCTACAGGTAAGTCTCACATACGCCGCATTTATTTTCACTCTACAAGTACAAGGTCCCGTGCACCAAAAAACACAACACACTTCGTTGTGCATGCACCGTATACGTAACAATTCATATCTAAGCAAGTACCTCACCATCATACAACATAATTCATTTGCGTCGACCCACACATCCACACACAGCACAAGACATTTCATTGTAAGCAATACATACGTATTTTAGTCTCACGTACCCAAAAGCAGCCAAATACATTTCATTGAAAAAAGAAATCACACACACACGGGGCAATACATTTTTCAGTCCGGTATGTCTATCATACAATATCATGCATTTCGTCGTATAGGACAGTCCCACATCCGGTCCCACATCCGGTGCAATTTTATCCACATCACTGCCCGGTAAGTACAGCACACAGAGTGATAATTAACATGTACAGACAAATTCCAATACATATATTTCATAGCACAGTTATAATTAAGTCCCATTATAGAGTAAACAAAATATTAATTACCTTGTACAGGCAAGTCCCACATCCGGCAAAATACCAACATCACTGTACGGTAAGTCCCATGTACACCGTCAATTAGTTTTTACTTTGTGTGTTTGACTGATATTTGGAGCTTGACTGTGTGTGGGATTTACCCGTATGTGCTACTTAACTTAGTGGGGCTCACCTGTACAAGAAAAGTACATATGATTTTCCGTACAAGTCCCATAAACCGGAAAGATCCACATACAAGGCAAGTCCGACATACAGATTTGCCACACATACAGTAAAAAAATATGTTCATTTCACTGTAAAGATATGACCCATATTCAGCATTTCTGTAGTATATATCGTTAGATGTTTATGTGTATCATAACACTTTTATTTATATTTATCATTTTCATCGACAGAAATGCTATATAACTAACAATCATAATGTCTATACCTACCAGTGTGCGTTACAGTACATTATGTATGTCATTTTTACAGAAAGCTAACAACGCTTAGAACACATCATGGTCCAGTACTGGAGTAATCCATATATTTTCCTGGTCAGGAAAATGGTACGGAAATGTCATAGAAGTTCACAGGAAATAGCCATGCATGCACCTTTCTCATCAGTGGTCTAGCAGTCTTGCACGGCCACAACTCATTCGCGGAGTCTTGCTCGTCACCATCACGGAACATTGTCCAGACCCGAACGGACAGTAGGTGACGGTGTGTGCGTAGTCCCCTGTTGCCTTACAGATTGGACACCGGAAGGTCCTAAGAACAGGACACGTGACGCGCCCCTTTGCGTCCTTTAGGTCATGTGACATATAGAACACTTTTCTTTCTCCATTAGTCTTACAGAACTTGCACTCGTGTTTGTAGCTTTTTGCATTCGGCATACTTTTTGTACTCCATTGCGAACCTGTGACGTCAACAGGGACAAGTGGGGATGGATATCGAGAAAGGGTATCGGACATTTGTATGGAGAACGGCCTCAAACTAGCACTGCTATCGGCGTTTCCCTCAGACACGGGCGTATTGTATTGAATTTTGGTACACTTCGGCCTTTCCGTACCTACATCCCTATAGGTCTGATCCGGCTGGCTACATCCGGAACGTAACTCTTTACTCAGATCTATTTGGTACATGTGGAATTTGGGTCTCATCTCAGACACCTCGCACAAATGCACTTGTCCAGTTCGTCCGATTTGACACTGCTGCTTTGCCGATGTCTTTCGTGTGCGCTTCGCATGTGAAACGGCGCACGCGTAAGATTCCGTGTAGTGCGGAACTTCTGTAACAGGCATACATGTACCAGTATACCGTTCATCTGGGTTAAAGGTCCGTTGCTGGAACACGTCGGGTGGTTGATACCGGTTTCGGGGACTAGTCGGTAGCTGTGGTGGTTGATACCGCTCTCGGGGACTAGTCGATAGCTGTGGTGGTTGATACCGCTCTCGGGGACTAGTCGGTAGCTGTGGTGGTTGATACCGCTCTAGTAGACTAGTCGGTCGCTGTGGTGGTTGATACCGCTCTCGGAGACTAGTCGGTAGCTGTGGTGGTTGATACCGCTCTAGGGGACTAGTCGGTCGCTGTGGTGGTTGATACCGCTCTAGGAGACTAGTCGGTCGCTGTGGTGGTTGATACCGCTCTCGGAGACTAGTCACTCTGCACTGATTCCGTGGATTCTGCTCCTGTTCTATAGGACTTGTTTGTCTCTGCTGAAAAACGTTTGATATTTCATAGCGTTCCCGAGGACTGAACAGTAGTTGTTGAAACATGTTTTGTGTTTCATAATGTTCTCCACGATTTTTCGAGCGTTCCCATTGCACGTGCCCCATACTGCGCGCTTCCGCCGAAGGTTCTGGAGATGAGAGCGCACGTCTTTGAAACTCTCCAGTCATATTTGGTGTTTGAAGCGATGCACGTTTCACTTTCGGGTTGTCGTCCTGCTTCCTTTCAGTAGTATCTTCTACATAGTCATTTACGCGACCCTCACAACCTTCACTTTCCTGGCACTCCTCATTGACAAAGATAACGTCAGAAAGTCCGAGATAGTCTTTAGTAAGTTTAAATTCCATCTTTACTCAAATAAATGTGAGACCGCCTCGTACCACGCACATTTAGATAACAGAGTAAAATCACACGAACGAATTTGTCCAACTGACCATCCCCAAAACTTGGCAATTATTCAAAACACCGTTTCCCTGTCAACAGCATCCGCTAAGTTTAGCTTCAGCAAGTATAGAGGTCAACTTCAAAGGCGGCACCGAGCGACATGCGTCGCTAAGGTCCGTCACGTGGGCACTGCCTGACTATATGGCGTATGTGAAGGTGATGTTGGGCAATTATGTAATATAATATTGAAAGTTCATCTTCGTTGACTCCAAGCCAATCCTATCCTATAATACGTGCGATATATGGCAACTGTTCTATTCGGGAGGGGGGGGGGCTCGGTTTTAAATGAGAAAAAAATATTACATGCAGCATGGGTTAAAATCGATTCATTGTTTAGGACAAAGGTTTCTAATTGGTGTTAGGTGCTTCTTGGCTTATTGTGTGAGCAGGCACGGATGTAACTCGCTGCTGGTCCTACAATTTGGTTCATTCGTTGGAATTATGACAGTAGCGCCGTACAACTCTTAACTAAAACTGTCTTCTGTCAAATACTAAGTATAATACTGGCCAGAATGAAAGAAACCGGAATAACCGGAGAAAACCTACGCGATACCCTTTAACGTTCGATCACTTCCGAGTATTTCAGGTGTTATGCTCTCTTACGTGACGTTCTCTAAATTTCGAGGATGGTCCGATCGGTAAATTGATCAATGTTTTCGTATCAATTTTTTAAACGAGTCATTTTTTTTTTCATCATATAGTCGAGTGTCTGGTGAGATAAAATGAAAAAAGGACTTAATGAATTCCATGAAATGAAAACAAATCCAATATCTTTTTTGTCACACTCTGATCAAGATTTTTTTTAACACATTTTACAAGGTCTAACATTCTGCCGTTTTGTCCCATTGTGACGTCATAATATAATCTGTAAATCTGCGATATTTTTCCATCATATCATTTGATGACATCGCTTGAAAGATCATAATTATGTAAGACAAGGTCTTACGTAAAAATAAGTAATGAATGTATTCATCGAATTAGACGATAACCATTAGTACTAATATTAATAATACCGAGCCTCCTCTGACAACGCAATATATAAATAAAATGTCTCGTCGTCAGAAAGCTACGTTATCGCAGCTAGATAACCATGTGCTATTTGTGAACGACTTAAATTATTATAGGCCGATTATTATAAACATTTATACCGAAAGTCTATCTAAACCCCCAAAACCCCCCAAAACATGTAAAATTACTCTGAACACCTTAAATTAGTTGAGGTCCAAATAAAGCTGTAACAAATTACCAGGTGTCTGTGGGACTGCTATATATATAATATATAACTGCCTATATAGTTGTACCATTATTCAGGTATCCGGTTTTTGAGTGACAATAGTAAGAATATTTCGAAAGATAAAACTGCCGTGGATTAACAGGTGGTCATTGCTGATGTTTTACAATGACAGCTTTCAAATTATACCATTTCAAGGTACATGTATGCGACTGCGCGAAAAAACGACTAACCATGAGGAGAATTTGGAATGTATTATGTATGAATCGTCTGGGGCTACTTATAGTACTATACCGTATGGCTGCCGACAATAGAGTATATACTGGTCGCTTACATAACATCATGTCAGGTAGTCATTATGACAAATGAGACAGAAAATTTGATTACAAGAATAATTTGTATGTGCATTAATTGTCTATCAGACGGGACTTTTCACCAGTAGTGAGATATCGGCATCAAATATTAATAATATTCCTTGAATAATAATTATGCAGAAATAAAGGGCCGTTTAGATTGAGAAGCTTCAAATATGTTGTGATCACATCCCTGGATCGAACAAAGAAAATACATTATTTATCGATTTTCTTACTGTCGACACAAGTAATAACCGCTCCCCGGCCAAGGTTGGTAGCAAAATGTGCACTATATTATATCGAAAGTGCCGACCATGTTTTTGATGTGCTTTTCTTTGGGTTTTACCGGACTTCTGGATGTAAAAACACAGTGACTTGAGTTCAGTATCTACACAAAAGATAGGATACATTAATGATAAGGATTTATTTATAGACACAGTTGTTATTTTAATGCTGGATTTCCGGAAATCATCGCTATCTAAGGATAACGTGAAGCACAGGACAGACTATCGATCGAGTGGGGCCCGGCAAAATCGTGCGTGAGTAGAAATCATGTCGGCCTTCTTCTCCTGTATCGGGGGCAAAAATCCACTGAAGAAATCAAAAAAGAAGAAAGGAAAAGAGCCGGAAGACAGGAAGGTAAGACAGATGAGTTATACGACGGTACACGCGTGTGTATGTGTGCGATGAAATATACACTGCGATACACATAAACAACTGCCATAAATATAGAAATGTGACTCGGGTCACATGACTACCGGCATGTGTTAGTTTGAGTGAAATCGACATAGAACCGTATGTGATTGTCGACAATTACAATACCTAGTCCAGCATTATAACAAACTGTAGGATGTATAGGTTACTGTAAATAACGCGAGGCTAACAATATCCACTAACGCACATGGCCGTGTACACGGTTCGTGGGGATGAATACAAGGGGTATGTCTCTCTACCTTTAATTACTGCTGTTTTCATGAAATTCTCAGTATTTTACATAGTTTATTGTTACAGATTCCATATCGGTAATCGTTATACATGAAATATGACATAATATCTATATATATCATAAACGTAGATATGCAAATCTACTTAATTACTTCGCCGCTGAGACGTATAATATATACTAACGTTTGTATACGTCATTGGTCGTACTTACCAATACTAATATCAACATTGAATTCTTAATAATAAAGCAGACGATGTCAAACAAACATTTTGAGTGTATGACTCAGTTTTATTATTCTATTTTTTCATTTGATTGCATCGGAGACTATATATATATATATACGTCTCTGATTTGATTGCATGGCCGCCGATAATAGACTTAACTACACGTATACATGTATTGACATTCTGATGTACTTTTAGACAGTGTTACACGTATAACGCGTGAGAAAATATCGAGTTTTGTATGTACAGTAGTCGTGCAATGTATAGACTTATAATCCCATTGGTATTGGAATCCTGAGACAATGCCTGATCACCCCCTATATATAAGCCAGGCTTTACTCGCGTCTATAACGTCTATAGTCTAATCACAAGTAAAGCAACGAACACCATTTCAAGCGTAACGGGCAAAAATCGTTAAAGCTATTTAACAAATGGTCTCGGTGCATATGCATGTCCTGAAACTGGTCTTGAGCTGAGCGACAGCTCGCTATAATTTTAGGTTCACATGTAGGGGAGCGGTTATTATTTGTCTTCATGGCACTTTAGTATCGAGCGTTATCTCAGAACTGTAACGGTACAAGTCCCCAGGGTAAGATACGATAGAGACCTTTGACCACAGATCTATCTTGTCCAATGGTTGTCAGTTAAAATCCGATGGGGGTGGGGGACAACTTGGATAAGATAATAAAATAATCTTAATCTCATTCCCAAATAGATAATGTAGGGACAAGTTTGTTATTAAGTGGGAAGGAAAATGCTAAAGCATTCCATTTCTTCCTTCCCATCCCCCTCCACATTCTGGGAAATAGTTGAGGGATATAAATTTTATGTAAGTTTAGACTTAAATCATTAGCTATATGATGACTCGCACATGCTGTGTATATATAAGACCTGAATATTCGTTTTATCACGTTGGAAAAGTGTTGTTATACTAAAAACTTTAAAGACAGGCACGAGTCTGTACTCCTGAAACACTTGCTGATTTATGTATTCTATGTAAGTTTCATTTACTAAACGAAATAAGAAAATAAGAATTACAAAAAATGTTTCTACAACAAAAGATTTTTTTTTGCTATTGTCTACTTAACCTATAGCTATATGAGCTGAATTTATCTTCATTTTATAGTACTTAGGGATTGTCTTAAAACTTTATTCGATTCACTTAAGAGACAGTGACATTTGAACCGAATTTCATTTTTCACTTAATAGTGGAATTAAAAAGTACGAGATGCCAGCGAGATACTTACGATTTTAGATATTTATCTTTAAAATAATCGGAGGTTCTGGAGATGGACTTGTTGGACAAATTGACAAAATATTTGTCTATTTCTAGTAAAACAAACATGACTCTGCTGGTATCCCTGGAACAACTGTAAAGTGCTAGAAAAAAATATAACTGGAAATTGATGAAAATAAATCAAATCCATCTGGGTTAGGAGTAGTCCAAATTATTCTGACGTTTTATCGATTAACCGACGCCAGACCGATATAAAAAAAAGTCGATAAAACGTCAGAATAATTCGGACTAGGTTAGGAGGGAACGGAATCGAAGAACAGAGACGAGGGGGATACCAGCTGAGTCATCTTTCTGATCCCATTTAAACTCCACTTAGGGGCGGAATGGCTAAACATATTACCCGTCCTCTGACTGTCTGTAGTATCAGAGTGTGATATAGCGAAATATATCGCTATATATTCTGGCAGCTGGTGAATAGTGAGTTGTTACAGCGGGTTAGAGTCGAGACACCGGTCATTGGCACTCTTTCTCGTAGAACAAGTTTTCAATTGCTGCTCGTGTTAAAAAAAACTTAACATATATTATTTATACCAAACTGATGAATATCATTCCGAATATAAGATAAAAAAGGAACATGTTTACATTATTCTCCTTATTTATGTATTTAATACGTATTTAACTAAAGTTTATAACTGCAAATAGAATACTAGGAATACTAGATTTTGAGCGTCAGCAATGTGAACACTAAAGGCTGGTGGTCTTTAAAGGCAGATGTTAGGGGTTGGTTGTTCTATCAAGTGAACACAGTGGTCGTTGCGTACGGAAATTCCGCGTGTACCGCTTAATAAATGAATGCGGAAATTTTGAGAAAGTTGCTAAGCATTTTTTTCCTGATGTCCATGTTTGCTTAGCGTTTTCTTTGCGTGTTTGTACTATGTTCCATAAGTATAGCAACATGCACATATCGACTTTTTGTTTAGGGTTGTTAAATACATGTATAGAATACCGCCGTGGTCAGTGTTGGGAGCGATCAATGTGACCAGCCTCTAGGCCGTCTTCACAACACCGAGGCCGCTTTCCATTATCCGATTGAAACAGTGCAAAACGTCCGTATAAAACGTACACACTTGAGCGGAGCCTACGTAACAGACACAGTTTCGGTTTGTTTGTTTTTGATTCACGTCCTATTAACAGCTATGGTCATTTAAGGAGGTCCAGGTTTTGGTGGTGAAAGAAATCCGGAGTTCTCGGAGAAAAACCACCGACCTCCGGCCAGTATCTGGCGACTGCCCCACGTAGGTCTCGAACCCGCCACCCAGTGGTGGAGGGCTAGTGGTAGCAGAATGAGAGACGCCTTAACCACTTGTCCACCGCTACACCTACACAGTTTCTGAGTTTTCTCTCAAGTAAATAGCAGTAAACATGCTCGGTTAACCGTGAATCAGTTGTTTATTTCTCCCATGCATTTAGTTGTATGACATTTCCTAAAATGCACATTGCCGTTCACCAAGTCGGTCAGGGTTCGATTCCCATTCGGACGTGAAAAGGTATGGGGTTACATGCCCATTCACGACGGTTTCCTCTAGGTTATCCGGTTTCCTCCAATCTTAAGACCCCCCGCGTAAAATACATCTATCCCATAATTACACCGATAAGCTGACATTCTAAAAACAACATATTTCCAAAATTTTCTCTTAGAGATCTACTAAATATCGTTATTTTTCTGTAGGCCAGTCTCGATCTCGATATGCGTCGTTGTTTTTTTTACCGGGTTCAACATATTGAATCGGCTTAATCAGTTGAACGAAAGCGGCCATAGCTATAGTCTCTCATATTATGAACAACTTCCATTGTATATATATATATTTATAAATCAATCAATCAATAATATTTTATTAAACAAAACAGCTTTGGTCTGTATAGCAACTTCTGACCTTGGCATGGGTCTTTGTGACGTCACTATCGTATATTGCCTTTGTTAGGTTCATGAGAATTGCTGAAGACTTCGCCTGTAAATGTAAACCTCCATCATAAATCGGTAGACACTGACTATTGCTTACAGCTACCCATATTTATGTTTTCAACGTATCGATTAAAAAATATAGCGCTTTACACAATCGTAATACTGTCGTTTTTGTCTCGTTCGTACAGAGGAAATCAGAGCCAATCCCGGAGAAAGAAGATGCTGTGGAAACCCCTATTGTTGAGGAAATTAAACCCGAGGAGGCACAACCTGTCAAGAAGTCTCCCCTCCAGGTATATTGCCATTATTTTTGCACTACACAACAATAAATAGTTAAAAAGAAAAGAATGCAGTTTACAAAGAGGGATCCAAATCATTTTTTTTTTCTGTTCTACATTTAGTCACTTTAAAGATCGTTGTAATCGATATTGTTTGTTCTATATTTTGGCGCGGAAGGGTTTCTCTGATTCTGTGTTATTATTAGCGCGTAAAGAAGATGACGTTGAACTGACGTCATGGAAAAACCGGAAGTAGATCTGACGTTTTGTGTCCTGCGGTATGTTAGAAGGTTGCTGTTATCGTATTTATATCAACATTCATGCAGGAAAAGGCGGAAGGTATCGATCTTATCAAGTAATGCATGTTATTTAGTATTACTTCTTTTTGTAAACAATACCACAGCACGTTTGTGAATTTATAGATTCAGTGCAGCCTGCAGGGAGAACTCAATAACGGATCTCAAAGTGGATATATTGTTCAGATTTTTATTTTGAAGTGTGTCTGTTGTCGTTGTTATATAATTTAGATGTCTAAAGAAGTGAAATTGATGAAATCTTTTCGTGCATGCTTGAATAATTTGAAGCTCAGAAGAAATCAGACGTCTTGACGTCGTTACAGAAAAGCAACTGTACTGTATGTACTGTGTAGATTTATGCTCATAGTTCGGTAGGAATAAACTCATGACTAAGTTATCGGATAGAAATACTTCTTATAGATTATTTAATAACAGTTTGTGTAGAGCAATCAAGGATATTTGGTTTGGTTCAAGATTTTAGCAAACCTGGAAAAAACGTCTATAAATATCTTGCAAGATGCAATGCTAAACATAAAATAGTTGGACATAAACTTTATTTTAATTCTGTTATTTCTGGGGTATAAAAGAATTCAAAAAAATATCATTAGTAAGTAAATATATGAACAGGTCATCTTGTTGTATATATCCAATGTTATATTGTTTATTTAAAAAAAAAAATCGTTTTGGAAGACAAAACATGTCGTCAGAATAATTTATTTTAGTTACATAATTTAGATAAACTTGTGTACTTTCAGGTGAATATTGAAAATGCCAAACTTCGGCAGGTTGAGAAAGCCCAAGAAAGTCATGCTAAGGCGGAGGAGCCTGTCAGCCCACTACTCAAGGAGCTCCATGAGAAGTTCCAACAGAGGAAGGACAAATCTAAGGTCGGGGCGGACGGCGACCAGGCTTCCGTACCGGAGGAGAGTCGCGGGGAGAGCAAACCGGACAACATCGCCCCGACGGGGGAGGTGGCTAAACAAAACCTACCAAAGAACTTTGCAAAGAATGCCGTACCGCCGGTGTCGAGTCAGGACCATGAACCGGAGCTGTGTTTAATGAGGACGCGCATAGCACAGGTGGAACGTGAGAATGATCGACTTAAAGTCACAATAGACGAACTTAAGGATGGAGAGCGAAAGAAGAGTACAGAGACTGAGGAATCGACCAAACTTATTGGAAAATTACAGGTCGAATTGGTAGCTCTGAAAAAGGAGAAGGAAGATCTTTTAGCAGAAGTGGAAACTCAGCGTGCTCGAGCGGAAAGTTATGTTAATTCTCAGGCTAGGAGTGATCATGAAAATGATTTGGACAATGCTAAAGGTCGAGAGGAAATCCTTGAGGCCATCGGTCATTTAGATAGGGTGTGTTCAGCGTACGAACCAGTCGTGGAAAAGGTAGAGAAGATCGAGGAGGATTTAGACCGTGAACGGAAAGATGAAAAATTATCAGAAAGATTAGCAATAGTTGAAGGGAATAGGGGTAAAATAGGCGATGATGTCATGGGTTTGCTCAAGAGTCTTCAGGAACTGGAATGTCGAATCATACGTCTAGAGGTCAGCAAGGACGATGAGGAAGCAATGGAAGCGATTTCAATGAAGGTGGTCCAACGGCTGTCGGTGGCAGAGGAAGACCACTCCAGTTTGACAAGGGAAGTGGGCGCGCTGTCACACTCTTACTCCGACATGGAGCTAAGGCTAACGCAAATCGAGGACCAGAAGAACGCACTACGTGCCGAGGTTGAAGCTTACACTGAAGAAACAGCTCAACTAAAACACACCATTGAGGACCAAATAGCACAGCTTAAGGGCAAGGATGGGGTGCTAGCGGAAGCCCGTAAATTTGGAACGCTGAAACAAGAGGAATTACAGGAAGTAACGTCACGATATGAAAAAGCAGCAGCTCGGTTAAAGGAGGAGGAAAATAAATACTCAAGGTTGGAAGCAGACATGAAGGACATTCGACAGAAATATCAGGATCTCATGGAACGGTAGGTTCAGAAATTTCCAAAATTTCAGCATGTCTTATTATTGTAATCTGAAATCTAGAGGTTGGTGATTATTTAACAAAGACATGGAAATAGCAATGATAATACCATAAAACAACCCCGTGAGAAAACACCGAGCTGAGTACAATATTAGGCGAAAAGGGTTGAAACTGTGCGAGTTGTTAAGTCCACAGGGGCCTGAGAATTTGTTGCAGCTATATTTGGATTTAAACTGAGGTGGTCAGAGTAACTTTAGGGATTTTCGATAAAATAACACCCGCAATGATCATATACCATCATTAGGGATGTAATTATTACCGAAAATTGACATAAACCCCTAAAACGGATAAAACTGCTCTGAACACCTCAGTTAAGGTCAAATACAGTTGTGACAAATTCTCAGGTCTCTGTTGTTACGTCTACCCAGATGTGTAAATGGACAGCATACTTCCGTAATCCGTTTTATACTGATGTTCTTTTTGGCTCGTCCTTAAATTGCCTTAGCTGTAAATAGAACGTTAAACCTTGTTAAACCAAACTTTATCTTCTAATTATATTATTGAACTGATATTTTCCGACACATTATTAGGTTGTAAGGTATACGTACAAGCTTGTGTGTGTCTACTGTTTGGTGTTTAATCGTTTAATTTGACCCTGTTGCTGTTTATACACAGGCTAATGAAGATCTTGTAAGTACAGGGTACAAGTTACCTTCTTCCGAATTCTTGCTATTCATTTATTTTCAAATTGGTTTGTTTTTGTTTCAAAATGTTCATAAAGAGAAGAAGATATACTTTACGATGTATTATTTTTTGCAGTTGCCACCGATATTGGTTCCTTTAAGTTTTTCATTACTTGAGTTGCAGTCTTGTCTTTGTTATACATGTATATTATATTCAAGCTGTGCATGTCGTTAAAATGCAAGAGTTACGTTTGCCAAGCCCAGCTTTGCTGAGCCGCCGGAGGCTTGACATGTGCAGGTTTCTACTATCAATTGAAATGTGTACATGTAGGCCATTTTGTATATATGTAATATATTGCATACAAAAATAAACATCAAGTTTCATATCAAAAAAACACTTTTGCATATATATGGGAAAAAATGCATACCTTAAAAACGAATACTGGTGTCTCATACACATTTTTTTGTATAATATTATTTTTGCAAACAAAATTCAAATTTCGCTTATGCAAAATAATATTGGATATGCAATATCTTCCTTTTGGTTATGCAAAATTAATTTTGGATATGAGCACTTTCCGCGCCATAAGCGACACGATCCAAATTTTCTGATTCCAGCCAGTACAGGCATTTATGATTATATAACGTTCTTTACTCGATCGAACTTTTCATTTAAACCGATCGAGTGCAGACATGTAGGCACATTGCTGGGTAAAATTTATATTAGTCATCCTTTCAATGAACTACGAATTTAAAGCAGTTATGTATTTGCCTTTTATCCTCAGCACCCTTAACCGATGGGATCTCCCGGTTCTTGGATTTATACAATTGTTAAAAAGAAACGAATCATTAACATAACGGTTAATGTTTTATCCATAGTTAGCATCTGTTTAGTAGTATACAGACATATTATAATTGTAGGGATCTACACCATGCACAGGGTTCTCTTTGCTAGTGTTACTTTCCGAGTTGTTTCTTTTTGGCGTTGTTTGATTATGTTATTTCATAAAGTTTTGCATCGTTGGCGGTCTCATATTGACATAATATTCAGTTTTGATTTCTCGATACAAGTCATAGAAATGTATTTACAGAGTTTAGCAAAGTGTATTTGTTTTTTACAGCCTGGGAGCAAATCTAAATGATTATATTTTTCAAGTGATGTTTGTAATTTAGAAAAATAATGTATAAAATACTTGTGGAAGAAACATTTTTGAAAAATATGGCATTTATTCCGTATTTGGGTATTTATTGAATTATTTTTTCCTCAGAGAATGCAAATTACTTGATCGCTGATTGATTTGTCAGCACGTAAGAAAAAGAACACCTAGTACATGGATATGTTATAACACAGGTACCGGAGTGCCACGGCGGACGAGGTAATAGCTCGGGAGGATTACAACCTCGTCACCATGAAAGTTGATGAAGATATTCCGATCATGATCTCAGAGAGGTTTTACAAGGAGCTGTACTGCGATAAATGGGCAAGCGCATACGAGAAATTGAACACCACTTTCAAGAGGGACGAGAAAAAGGCTCTTCAGATCCTCATGGACTTCTGCACGGTAAAAAGCAATCTGTCAATATGAAATGATGTTTTACACGTATTTTAAATCTCATCGTGGAGAAAATCATTTGATTACTTGTAAGTTCAATATGATAGTTTTAACTGATTTTTATTTGGTGAAATTCATTTCAGCTGTAGTTGGTGACATAATTATATCGTATTTTCTCTACAAAATGAATTTCTCTATTCATGAATTAAACAAAAATTATAAAAGATGACTACAAAACACAACAAAAACAATATTACAATGTATTTTATCATTTTTTTGTGGTCTAATTTGGTTCAAACAAACTGTTTATCAATTGGCGTAACAGCTGCGAGAACAAGATCGTGCTTTCTAACCCGTTCCGTCGGGAATTTCCATCATATTTTGAACTTGACCTTAGGTCATGACTTTTCCCCATTACCCAAACCCGTATGAAAAGGGGGGAAAACCCGAAGAGTTTCCGATTGGAAAGCAGTCGCGTGTTATTGGGTTATAGGTTTATCTAAGGACTGCACGAAGGACATGTTAATATATATAGCTGATGGTATGCACAAACAAATGTTTCGTAATGGTTGGCCACTCAGACAAACGTTTCACAGTTTATGTTTCACGGTAACAAAACAATTGTTATACCCATTATTGATGTTATACAGACGATAGCCGGCGTAAGTAAAATACACATTTAGGACTGGCTCTTGATGCGGCGACAGGGAGTTCAGCCCCCGCATTATAAACCGCTCCATCGATCGACACCTCTTACGTAATAGTAAATGTGTGGGATCTCCTGTAGTCACGCGGGCGTCTGGTCTACACGCCTAGATAGGCATCTTTCTTGTGTAGTCACGTTTGATGAATTTGTCATAGAATATACGATTTACCTTATAAATATTTAAATTAACTAAACTTCAGATTTATATGGGTACATTGCATACGTTTTTATTTGTGGTATTTTGAAACTTGATGCACATGTCTGTTTGCTGCTCACTAAAATCGCATTCATGGGATACATATATTAATAAATACACACAATTGAACCGTCTGCTACTGATGGTATACACTTGTGGATGTCACGATTTAGTTTTGATATCGTCACGGGAGGTACACCATATATTTGTGCATCTTCGCTAGCCAAGGGTTCGCTTCGTATACACTCCAGCGAACCCTTGGCTAGCGAAGATGATATTTGTGTTGCTGTTTTCCTAGCCCTCAAATCGACTTGAAGTCATTATACCCCCGTTAATAGGGAATTGGCGAATCGAATATTTAGCCTAGAGTTATGGCCCTTGAAACTTTTAAATTTCTGCTCCAGAAACCGTATTAGCAAAACACCCCATTTAATTGTTTCATAGTGCACCATATGAAGATAAGCATGAAGGGAGGGATTTGTGATTTAATTATTATATCCCTTGCAAACAAATGAATATTTTTGTGAGCTCGCTCAATTTCTCTAGTTTCGTATTGTTAACCTCGTCAGCTGTTTTAGATATAACTTTTTACGTTGGTTTGTTAGTTGATGTTTGGGGTTTTGGTGTTGTTCGTAGCGATGTCGAATGTTAATGCAGTTGAGGAGGTATTCGGTGTTGTGTTGTAGTTGTATTTTGTTTACTGTTACTTTATGTTATTAAGTACGTTTATTCGATGTTACTTTTGCTGTTTTAGGAGGTGTACTTACACTGTCGGCGTATAGCCCGCCAGCAGATAGACATGGTCTGGTCACTGCTGTGTAACCCCACGGCGGCCCAGGTCCGCGGGGGCCTTTCCCGGAGAACCTCCACGGCGGTATGTTGTGAAAGTATAGGCTACCTGCCTAACTATTATTATATATGTTCAAAATTCCAGTTAAATGATTGCTATATTATGTATGTAAGTGTTGTAATGTTATTTTGCCTTCAAGCTACTTTGTAGTTACAATTGTGCAAATAAAGATTTGAATTTGAATTTTGAATTTGAATTTTGAATTTGTATACGTCATACAGAATTGTCGTTGATTTCAAATGAACCTGAAGTAGTATTATGCTCCCACAGGTACGTTCTATATGTCCGTGTCCTCTGTTACAGAAGCTGCCTCCCCCGGACTCCGTGCCCGCCGTCCTTAGGGACCTCATCTCGGAGTACCGCCGCAAACCCAGCAAGGAGTTCGTCGACCACCTTTATGATGTATGGTTATTACTGAATTAGATCAATCAGATTAAAATACATATTCAACATTGCATCTTTACACAAGTAGTGATTGAAACGGTCTTAAACACATTCGTTCTTTAAAAATCAGAAGGAGCAAAGCGACATGCCTTGTTTGTGTAAAGATCCAAATGAATTATGTTTGGACCTATCATAATGTGTAGATATATTAGACGTTTACATCAACACTGAACAAATGCAACCCCAATGATGGTATCCACTAGGAGAGTGAAAAAGCTTTCGATGTCGAAAAATAGACCCCACCACGCTTTCTCGTAACAAAATTCACAACTTGATGGGTGTACAAAAAATGTTTGGTATCATTGGAAAGATGGATGTTTTTTTCTTTTGATAAAATTCGATATCCATGTTAAATATATTCCTCTTACGCAGTAATATCTCTGTTTCATCCCAAAACAAACGCCATTTCAATGATTAAACGGTTTTATCATTCATTGTGCCACTTTTTGCAAATACCCCCAGTCGCGTTGGCTGGTTATTTCTTGAGTTATTTTAGTAATCGTGATCGTACTTCACAAAACACGTTTCAGGGTTCCTGCTTTGTTTTTGTTTTATAATAGATATAACAGAAAGTACAGATTTTCGCTAAAAATCAGTTGAAATAAACATGTGACGTGTGCGTCCTCTTCGAGCCCACAGTAAAAATAAAGGAGTGTAGGAGTTATGGCAGGACATTTATGTAGATTCACAGAATCCTCCCTACAGTCGAGAATCCTATTAAGTGCAACGACCACGAAAATTCCCGAGGAGCACGCGTAAAACTGACCGGTAAATACGGGAGATGTTCGAAAGGAACTGACGTCAACCCCAAAAATATGCAATAAGTGTACAATGATTAATACAAACTTTAAACAATCAAAATGGCTTTAGGAGGAAACAGAAATGATGTTTGCGTAGGGAGAATACATTTTACGTAGAGAGATAATGTTAGTTAAGAAAAATCATCCATCCTTATAAATAATGATACCGACCCTTTCCTGTACACCTACCAGAAATGTGAATATTGGCTGGGTCGATCTTCTACAATCATTAATTTGGGTGGTGTAATTACAACTCTCTACACACCAGGGTAAGCCTGTTGTAACAAATTAGCAGGTCTCTTTATAAACCCCAACTTAAAATATCGAATATTACTTTCTACGCATCAGAATAAGTCCACACATACCTGCTGTAACACATTCTCAGGGCTCTGTATAAAACTCAACTTAAAATGTCTAATATCACTTTCTACACATCAGAATAAGTCCACACAAACTCAACTTAAAATGTCTAATATCACTTTCTACACATCAGAATAAGTCCACACATACTCCACTTAAAATGTCTAATATTACTTTCTACACATCAGGACAAGTCCACACAAACTCAACTTAAAATGTCTAATATTACTTTCTACACATCAGGACAAGTCCACACATACTCCACTTAAAATGTCTAATATTACTTTCTACACATCAGGAGGATAAGTCCACACAAACTCAACTTAAAATGTCGAATATTACTTGCTATACACCAGTTTCGCTTTATTAATCAAGGATTCATAACAGGATTTAAACAAACGTGATCAAAATATATTTGCCTACCATAATGTTATGTGTTTTGTATTACCTTCCCTATCCAGAGTTTATGAGAGTATCTCAGATTGCATAAACAAGGGTGAGTTATACAATACGTAAGCTTGGGAAATATAAAACTTATAACCTTGGGTGTAGAAGTCGTCCACGAACTCGGGTAGAATTTCCAATGAGGTCACATTTCAGAGCTTCAGTGGACAAGGGTCTAATGCACACCTTCTTTAACTTAGTATATTAAGTTATTCTGTTGCCGAAGGCACAACACATGAATCCACTCCAATTACATTTTTTAAGATTTCCCTAAAATTCTTTATACAAGTCGGATAATTTCATTACAGGATTTCCTTGGACAGCTGGACTTTGAGAAATCTCGCCATTTACGTAACGTGCATGAACGAGAAGTGAACGAGATTAAGTCGTATATCCGGAAGTGTTTGGAGCTGAGCTGGGAAATGGTGGTACAGCAGCCTCCCATGTACCTTCAGTTCAAGGTCAGACACGGGTCAGAGGCGGACGCCACCAAGTTCGACTTCTACTCACACCCTGGACAAAAGACAGACTATCTGGTTTGGCCGGCCCTCCTTAGGGATGAGAACGGACCTCTCCTGCAGAAAGGAGTCATACAAGCCATTTCAGATAAACCCTGAAGGTTGCAATTCGCAAAGTCATTTAATAATCATTTCAAAGAAATACGTACACTGCACGTTTAAGGAACAGGATCAGATGAATTCCCACTCGAAGATGTAAACTGTTGCAGGCTACTCGGAAAAAAGTTCATCTGTTACTCTTCATCACGTAGGTTTATCTAAGAATTGAACCATGTTTCCATTTTCATTTGGTCTCCCGTTTGTAAATATATATCTATGTTAATTATTGCATGCAAGGATGTGAGTGTCTGATTTGTGGATATTTGACAGTGTGAATGTTAGACTGAACACTGTAATTATTCATGTTAACCAGAGATTGGTCAATGGTGTGAATTTGTACAAACTCATACCTTTTGTTTCCACCAATAGGACATGACCGTTGTAACATTGGGGTTACTGGTCGGTATGTGTTATTCACTTTAATTGAATTTATATAGACAGGGCTGTTATTTAATTGACTGTAGACTTTCTTCTTCTTTTGCTGTGACCACACTAACAAAATCATTTTTGGAATGACAGTACCTTTACTTTATTTTTTTAATCTGCTTTGTGTTTATATAGTTATTGTACTGTCAATCTACACCTCGATTGTAGAGTGCTACAAGTATTCCTACGAAGATTTTAATTTGTCTGCCCCTGTGAGTAAAACTTTTAAGCGTGTGGATGCCAAAATAGAGATGTGTGTTTTGAACCAAATTTTAATATTTGGGGTGTTGGTGGATTGATAGAGTCTTCTCCCGTCTTTAGGGTATGACAGAGAACTTTTATTCCTAGGGGTGATGTTTGGGATTGTCTAACCCGAGACCTGCATCAAGCCAGGATTATGATGGGAGATGTTGAGATTTCTCTGGCATACAATCACTGAAGGGGATGATTCTTTTCTCCCTCCCTCAAGTACATGCTTGAAACAAGCGTATGTTTTTAGTGTTTATAATCTGTTTTTCTATCCTGATTTGCTTGTGTTCTCTACCGTCGAATGCTATTACGTCATATGCTGTTGGGGGGGGGGGGGGGGG
>JAUMHH010000798.1:0-11578 GCA_032359455.1 Chlamys rubida
TGGGAAAGGGCTTAATATAAGTTTGATAACTTGTGCCCAATCCATTTGCTTGGCAATAAAATATGTTTAAATAAAAATGGAAATCAGATAAGTCACAATATTAGAATGCAGTTATCGTCACATTGTACAATGTAACGGAAGTAAGGATTTTTTGGGATAATCTTAAAAAATTGATCTCCTATACAGTCTATATGCTTGTACAGCTACGTTAAACAAACCAATACTGATGGGGTTGTCCTATATTTTTTATATACAGTCAGGTTGTCCAATATACAGCTGTCACTCTGTCGTTGTTCCTCTTTCAAAACTTAACATGTACTAAACATCCAATTTAAGTTTTACATTACGGATTTTATCGATGAAGTAGAATACGCTTTCCACTCTGGAACGCCTGGTCTTATTCTCCTTTCACTTTTCAAGGGTCGCCATGTAAACCTTTCCTTTGTTGATATAGTGTTATATTTGTTTATCGATTTTGAGTTGAGTATAGTGGTTTTGCTGACAATTCGGTATTCTCTTGTTGTTTCTTTCAATGTCACATAGGATTGGAGTTATGAAATATATAACAGTTTATACGATAGAATCTGTAAAATGACAAATATAACATATATCTGTGACATAAAACGTGACTGCTTACCTCCAGTTGTGATATTCTTTCTGAGGTCAAAAGGTGTGCTGCTGGGCACGGCTGTCATACTGCATACAAACGGGTTGGACTCCGGGTCTGTCACGGCGAGTGCCCATATCACAATCTCCGTAGCCTGGTTCTCAGAGATGGAGTAAACATCCGGTAACCCAGTGAATACTGGAGCAGCGTTTCCGGTCACGTCGGCGTACACGGTTCCGGAAGTGGAGCCGCCATTTGCGTCAGAACACGTGACAGTTAATACGTGCTGTGTTGCTACGGCAGTGTCCAGCTGTAGGTTAGCATTGGCGTCTAAAGACACTTTATATTCTTAAAAAGATGAGAAATAGAATAATTACTTACGATGACAAATGAAATTAAGTTTAAAATGCTTATATCTAGATACATTTATTAAGTAGAAGTCGAACAAGGCATTATTTTTCATGACAAGCTTAAGTTAACAGAGAAAATAAAAGGACTGAAGTTGAAAAGACGAATACAAATCATAAAACACACTTATTTGTGTGCAAAAAATCAGTCGTTTTTCACTTATTCGTTTCATTAATTCTCAGAAATGTAATAAGCAATAAAATATAATATTCGAAAAATAACTCCACAAACAGTAGACTGTCTAATCAAACAGCGGTATTAAGAGTAATGACATACGTTTGTAACCTGGACAGTTCGTTTAACTTCTTACACATAAACCTGTGTTTGTGTCTTCATTTATTCACCTCTGTATATATTATTTCCTCACCTGCAACGATTAGATTATATCTGAGGCGGTAAAGCCTTAACAATTTACTTGGAATTGTAAGAGTGTGCCCTACTGTAGCCCATCTTTCCTGAACGATCCTTAATGAAAGAAAATTCTTCCCCCAGGAAACTATTTGAGAAGTAAAAGAAAATTACCTGAAATTATGATTAAACCTTTTTCATTTATTCCAGAAATATTTTTCTTATGAAAAAATAAGATCCGGATTTTTTTCTAAGTCTAATGAACGTTCTTTAAACTTGGTCGTGGTATGGACAGCCCACTCACCCGGAATAGCCAGATCCTGCACGATGGAGAATGGACCGGTTGGTGATGACGTAACGCTACATGTGATAGCGTCTCCCTCTGGATCGGTTACAGCCAAGGTATGCAAATCTCGCCCAGCAGTTTCAGTCTCATCAACGCTTAATGTAACCGGAAGTCCCGTGATAACAGGGTCGCCATTTGGTGATACATTGACGGTAAGTGTTCCGGTGGAGGAGCCGTAACTGTCTGAGCAGACGATAGGAATGACGTACTGGCCTGTTGTAGCCTGATCCAATCCTGCACCGGCATCCAGGTACACTGAAAGTAATTAAAACAAGTTCTAACTGTCATGCGAATCGTTACGAAATTCCATAAGCTGCCCCCTAGTCGCAAATGATGCATTGGAAAGAGTTTGCAGTGCAGTAATGCAATTATTTTGAGCACAATCAGACATAAAGATGGGCCGTTGGCATCACCTTGGCGTACACCCATAACATTGTCAACCAACGAAGAAATGAAGAGGAAACGCAACAAATATAATAACTCCTCAAACTCGTTTTAGGAACTTAATTATTGTAATGATGATGGTTAAATAGGTGAATATGAAAAATATTGAATAAAAATCAGAGAGCAAACATATAAAAACTTATTACAGATTCAATACGCGAGTACAAAATTTGCTACAGCGTCTGCACACATGACAATATTTATCACAATGTCAACATGAGAGGACAAGATATACAAAGGCGTCAACATGTAAGATAAGAATATGCTAAAACTTAAACACGAAAGGGACCGCATTACAACAGCGTAAATCGGAAGGGGCTTTACCACGGTACCAACACTGAGGAAAACAATTGTAGCAACGTCAAGAATTTAGGTGAAACTATACCACATATTGCCAGCACACGGTACAGACTATACCACTGTGCCAACACACGGTACAGACTATACCACTGTGCCAACACACGGTACAGACTATACCACTGTGCCAACACACAGGGAAATGCTAGTCTAGTGCCCACATCATTTTTTTTTATAGAATATATGATTTCTTGCAATGTTTTGTTTCTGACCTCGCAATAGCCAGGGTCATACATGTATGAAGACGAACGCAATGGGAGATACCGCATGACTACGGTAAAATCTATAAAGTTAATTTCTATCATAAATATTTGTTCTTTTACTTACCTGAGGTACCATACAGAATGCTGAAAGGCGCAGATGCGGGTGTCGTGGTTCCGATAGCGCACGTGAAGGAATCAGTGTCCGTCACAGAAAAGTTGTATATATTTGTAGAGGTCAATGTTCCTTCACTGACAGTGACGGAAGCAGGCATACCGGAAATGGTAGGTGGCGTGTTGGGTAATAAGTTCACAGTGACGGTGTCAGTGGCCGCGTTACCGTTTTGGTCGGTACATTTTATACTCAACGTGTACTGTGACACGGTATCATACTCAAAACCAGGGTTTGTGGCGAGGTACACATTGTAGGCTGAAAAGATCATAGTTATACAATTCAGATTATAAATATCGAAAATTTCAGAGAAAAAAATCTTGTCGCTTTACTCCGTAGCAATATCTTTATTGTAATTTATATTGTTAATTTGTTTTGAAGTTTTCAGCTTGGTGAGGTATTCGGAGTAAGCTATGGAATTGCTTATTCATAGTAGGAAGTAGGAATCCGCCGGGGACTTCTTTCCGATGTCTGGGATTTGCCGTGGCACAGCACGGCCCCGCAAACAATTTGCTGGATTAAATCGAAGTTTACCTGAGGGAGCCCGTAAGACTATTGTAAGGATACCGCAAGGCTATTTGACGATGGTCAGACTGTCGTACGGTAGCCGCAAGATGTTCGTGCGGCCGTGTGACGGGCGAATTACGTACGGGATACGCACGTAGCCCGTGCCATATAAGATGCCCGTATGTGTACCGTCCGGGCGCCGGAAGCATCGGCCGATGCCCGTCCGGATATCGGGCGGGCGCCGGCCGAACACTGACACTGCACAGTTTGAGGACATCGGACGGCTAACTTACGATTGCCGTACGGCACCCCTCCGGACATCGGAAGGTCTACAGGAAACCTGGGAGCATGTAAAATTGTACAAAATCCCAATATGACCGTACGATGTCACCGCGACCGGTAAGATAATCTAACGAAATCCTTGCGGGAAACTTACGGAAGATTGCCGGGTAGGTTCCGATGAGTTTGGGTAAGAAAAAATCGGGGGAACACCGGCAACTTTTATCTGCGCGCTAAAAGCTCCCGGCAACCCGCGCGGCGTCTAAAAATCGGCCAATAGTGGACGATCATCTCTCGACGTCCTTACGGTTCCCCGGCTTAACGGCCGAATTTGGCCAAAAAACTCATCGCCCGGGCGCATTTTTAGAAATTAGCGCAAATGTGACTGAATCTAACTGCGACATGTTCACGCCGTACGATGGGGGGTGCGGCTATGTTACTATCAAGAAAGGGAAAATTCACGAGCAGAAAATGGAAATCGACCTTCCTAAATCGTGTTTGTTTTATCCAAGTTTGATGGATTAGAACTGTTTCACGAGTGTCGATTAATCTTTGACAAGTATATTACGTACATTACAAGAAAACATGCACGTGCCATTAACGATATATTAAGAAACAATCAATTGAAGGATGTTTGTATATTTTTTCTTTTAATGTTTTAACTACGTTGCTTTAAAAATCAAAGTAAATTCAGAACTATGTGCCAAAGAAGTTTAATGTAAACCCCTATCGGTGGATCTTTATATCACGTAATGAATATGGGAAGACTTGCCAGAGTTTAAATGTATTTCCTTTTTCCCTTCTTTTGTTGTTGTCTTTTCGTATTCATCCAGAGTCTTTTCTTGTGTGTGAACACTACGGTCTACATTAATTCTTAAACTATTCAGAAAAGTTCGGTCCGAGCCCTTGGTTTGCGCCTATTCTACGGTAATATACATCGAAACCGCAATCTAAAAACGAGTGACGTATTTTCACTGTGATAGAGAATGTGTTTTCTCTTTTTACAATTTGGTTGTCTATTATCCTAATTTTAGACACACCTCTTGTATACTACTACGATTGAGATGAAAGGACACAAATTCGTTGAGTCAATAATTGAAATAATTCATTAGTCTGATACCATTATATAATGATTCAAAAGATTATGAAATCACACAAAATGAATGTTTACATAATCAAATAAAACGAATACACGAGCATTCAACAAGACATATTTAAACTGAAAAGCATTAATTTTATAGAGTATATTATATAATGACATTAATTTTAGTGCTCTTCGGTCAATATTGACAGAACAAAATTTACTAAAAAGATTTTTGTTCTGCCCGAGTTTTACAGAAGTATTTTGAAGAAATTTTTCAGAATTCGTACACTGTATTTAATTATTTTTCTGAACTATGAAATACAAATGATTCTTTATACTTGAGTATTTGTAAAGCGGTATTCATAAAATAGCTAAAAAATATTCGGTCAATAAAAAGGTAAACAATAATAGAAAGAATTAAGAACTATTCGCTTTGTATAAATAATGTAAAAATACCAGTAATGGATATTTGCACTATTCTGGAATACTGAAATATCAATTTAAGCCCATGAAGTCTGTTCTCTAATTGATTTTTCATCGATGGTTAAGGGTCGCCATACCAATGCTGAAACTACATAGGCAAAGTAACAGTCCAACGGGACAAGGATTCTTAAAAAGTGGAAAAAGTTTTCTGATTTTAAAATTATACTGATGATTTTATTTTATAAAAAGGGATTTCTAAATGTTTATTAAGTAACGTTTTTTAATTTCAATTTTGTAAGTTTGAAACACGAGATTAATAGACTTGAAATAATTCTAGTTTCCCGTGTGGAAAACTGTATATATCCTTTACGAATGTACCCAGGATCCAGAACGAAGTATAAATCTAAATATTTACATAAATTAAAAATATAATAAATTTGGGACTCTGGTCAGCTTCATTTCACGAAGACCAGTCCATAATTAATGTACGTGTACTTAAATTCAATAAAGCCGTTCTTTATGCATGAAAACGCACGAGTTCAAGTTATTAACAGTGTCCTTCAAACCATCACGTGGCTAGTTCACGAGACTGGGTTAACGTCCATTAGTGTGTTTGTAAAGGAACTCGGTTATTGTTCCGCTAACGTGAAAGTGCGTATGAAGTTATAATTATCACGGCATTGTTAGCTTTACTTAATTCCTCAGTATGATTAAACCTTAAACTGAATGTGTTTGGACGACGACTCAAAACGGGATACAAACATGCAAGGGTCCAAAGTAACCAGCCTCAGTATCAGAATAGAAAATAGTTGATTTATATATGTCAGGAATATGATAGAAATTGTTTAATATTACTTTAGGTTTGTGTTGGATAAGCGCACCTGTTGGAAATTGCCTGTAACAGTACATTGCCCATATACAACACCTTTAAATGACTATCGACAGATCACACAAGAAATCTACATCAGGATATCAAAGCCTCAGGTATGATCTCAACACAACACTCATAGTTAGTTCCATTGTTACTAATACACAATTAATAAGGGAAAGGACAATAAGGATATTGATACTCCCCTGGACAAATATACCAAAGCGAAGTAATTAAAACTAATGCCATTACTATGCAAATACATTACTGCGTTTAACAAATATGTATTTTGTAAGTATTGATATATTATCTTTGTTCTGTTCTTTTTTAAGGTTTTTATACTGTGCTTGATACGTGTATCAATTTTGTCCTAACCCCGGGTTTATCACGCTTTTTTGATTGAAACTATTTAACGAGTTCATGACAATTCTGCATTGGTATCCTCAGTACACCATCATGTAACCTTTCGTTAAGTATCAACATATCATCTTATTTTTACGTGTGGAAATATATGAAGGGTTTGAATTGATTTTTTGTATTTTTTTATTTTAAATAGACAAAGATGGAACTATCATTCCTAAGTGTTGTATTTCCCGTAAAACTCCCGTAAAATATCAATTTTGCAATAGCATTCGGAATGCTCCAGTTTCTACATGTACACTAGGCTTACATTAAATCAAATTAAAGCATTTGCTCTTTCACTTTGATTTCTGATGGCTTTTTTTTCTAAGTATTTAAAAGTTTAGCTAACTAGTGAATTCAAGACTATCGCAGCGTCCAATAACAAGAACCCCATCGGAACGCAAAGTCGGTTATACAAGAGTACAATCAAACAATAGAATAAACGGAAATCGTGAACCACTAAACAACATTGAGACGGGGATTATGTATTTCAGAAAGGAGGTGTAATTTTTAACTTATAATTATATATTAAGTTTACTGTTTTGTATAACCAAAGAGAACACAATCTTTTGCATTAAAAACCGTTAAATATATACATTTACATGTAATAAATGACTAGTTATTACTGTTGAATAAAGACTATATAAGTTGTTTAGTAGCTGCACTAGCTGCTAGATTATATATGTTACTTTGGCAGGAAGTATATAATAGTTAAACTACATGTAAACATCCTCATCAGTAAGTGTGATAGCTGACCAGGAAAAACGTTGACCAGCAGGTATAATAGAAGGGAGTAAATATAATTGCTATTCAGTAAATATAATAGCATACCAGCAAATAGTAATAGACATTAGAACTGATTAAATTACTATGTAAATATATAATTGCGTTCATCAAATATATCATTGATATAATAAGTAAATGTAATAGTTAAAACGAAAGTATTAAATTTAACGGGAAATTAAATATTATTAAGTTAACAGAAATGTGGAATACAATATAAGTACGTAACCCGTGTAAATACTTACTTCCAGAATTGTCAATGAGGGCGAAACCAGTCACGACCGGTGTAAGTTCACACGAGAACGTCTCGCCATCTGGTTCTGTCACTGTTAACGTCAATAAACTGTCAGCGACAGCAGTCGACCCCACCGCACTCTCCTCCAGGTTTACAAAAGCTGGCAAATTATCTAGCGTAGGGTAATTGTTGCTTGTGACGTCGACGGTTAGAACTGCGGACGTCGTGTCCGTGGAATCAGTGCACGAGACAGTGACTGCGAAGGTTGTGGCACCGGCAGCGACGATAGCAGTGTTAGAGTTAGCGTCTAGATAAACCTTGTACTCTGGAATAAAGATGAAATTGAATAAATAATATTTTGATATTGCATTGCCTGCATTCGGCAGTCACATCCACAATGAAACCCGAAGTTTGCTATCTTTAGCGTGTTCTGCTGAATTTGTTAATTCCCAGTTGACATTTATATTAATTCCGAGTGTGGTCATTTTGACTAAGAAAGCCAGCTTCAGGTAGCGCAATAATGCTTTTGATAGCTTTTGAAAAAAAGAATGATTTCACAAAAATGGAGTAACATCTTAAAGTTAACATTTTAGTACAAGTTAAAATATATTTTTCGTGTGCACTCATGCAATAGTTATACCACCCATCTTCTGGGAAGTGTGCCTGGTATCCAACGTTACAGTTATGACGTCACAATGTGAATGAGACCGTCATTTGGGTCATGGCATTTACAGTTGATTCGAACAATTACAGAATTTGATGAAGATTCAACAGTGGAATGTTAGATACACTACGAAATATGCATAAATACCAAAAGTCAATATGGAGTACCAAGTACATTGGATATTAAGTGCAAACATTTTTATAAAACGAAAGCTAATCGGCCACGGCCCACCAAATGATGTTGCTTTGATCAACTTAATGTGTTCTCATTATTTTTTTCCAGAAAATGTCACTCCCCGATTGGTCAGTTGAAAGTCGATAATAACAATGTGCTTTGTATGCAACCTTAAATGTGTCAGCTTAAATAACATCGAAAAACGGGTTGAAATATTGTAACGTGGTACATTGTATATGCATGCGGTCAAACAAGATAATGTAAGGAAATAGCAATACACAATTGTTTTGAATAAACTAACAATTAATAGCTCATTTGAGTTTTTTTATATTTCTATTATTATAATATCTTTTTTATTAGTTAATTTCTTCAGTAATTTTGATTTATAGTTTCATTTATTAATCTAAATGATTTTGACAGGTGTCCTATTAAGGCGTTCTAGCACTGGAATACCTACCTGGTATGGACACATCCTGGACCATGGAGAACGGACCACTTGGTGATGACGACACACTGCATGTCACAGTCTGCCCATCGGAATCTGTAACCGTTACTGTTTTCAAAGATCTGGATGCTGTTTCAATGTTTGAAACAGAAACTGTTGCCGGAAGTCCACTCATCACAGGGGCGTTGTTAGGGGTGACCGTGATTTGTAAGACGCCACCATTTGATTGGCCAAATGCATCAGAGCACGTGATTGTGATGCTATAGGATGGCGTAGTTGCATGGTTTAACGATGGGTTATCGTTCAGATGAATAGAATAAACTGAAAGATGAATACATTTAATTTAAAAAATTGAATACCTATTCAATAAGCAGTTTTAGAATCTTAAGTAATACGAACACTTTGTTTACGCTAGAAAATGTAGTTTGCCATTGATGTTAACGTTATGCAAGCAAATATTCCGTCTTTTCGTATTGCAGAGTTATCCCCTCATGTGAGCAGGTATTGACTGTTACGTCATTTGTTTGTGAGAGTAACGTCATCAATTTTTGAGAAAACGACGTAATTTTCTCACATAAACTAATGACGTAACAATCAATACCTGCTCATAAGAGAAGATAACTCTGCAATACGCAAAGACGGAATAAGCACAAGAAGCAAATAGAAAAATATTGAAATAGAAAGTGAACAACTTTACTCTGGTGTTTTATAAAGACCCCACAGAAGACATGAACGAGTGATGTCTTTCCTGTCTTACCTGCTCCATTCAATTGAAGGTTAAACGGAAAGTTGGTTGGAGTAATTGCGCATGTGTATGTATCAGATTCAACATCAGAAACCGATATTGTGTAGACGAGTCTTGTCACAGATTCCCCTTCCAGCACGTTCTCAAACGCTGGCATACCGGCAATGGTCGGCGGTGTGTTCGGTAGTATGTTCACACTGATGTCGCCCGAGGCAGCTTCCGAGTTCGAGTCCGTGCATGTTATAGTCACGGTGTACAGATTCACGGTGTCGTGTTCGAAACCAGGGTTCGATGTCATAAAAAAGTTATAATCTGAAAATATCATAAATCATTTAATAATCCCGAGAAACATACATACATCCACCGATGATCACAGTTCATTTTTAAATCTTCATTCATGACAGAAGGACATTTTTTAAATACAAATTGTGTTGGTGGAACATTCGAAGATAATTTCTATAAATATTTAATCATACATGATGCTTGGATTTTCAGATTCTGAAAAAACGAAAAGCTGAAAATGCGTTATCATGAATCATCGAAGTCAGTGTATGGTTAAATATATAGAAAGAATGCTAAATATCGAAACCCGATGTCAGGTGATATCAACTGTGGAAATATAATGACATTTGTATATAGATACAGAACTTAATGTATATCTTGAAACCTGCATAGTTTACATTGTAGGCATTACTTCCCATCATTAATTTTGAAGAGAAGAAGTCACCCGCCATGGGAACTGAACCATATACATTAATTTTGAGCCTTGAAATTAGAAAAAAAACACTGTATACCAGGAAACTGTCGCCCAGTAAAATATTCACCCTTCCCCGGTTCGCCCAGTGTTAACGTCGCCCTTAAAATGTAATTACTATATAGGGTATGCTGTTTACTTTCAATGGTATGACAAAATTTCCCTCATTGCGAATTGGCAAAAACTTCCCGGTAAACAGAAATTGCTTAAGGGGATTATACATTATACACTCATCAAGTCTTTCATGCCAAGACACCGGTTTCATGTACCCATGGAACCACATCCTAAAGTGTATTACTTACCAGTGCCATCAAATGTGAGGGCGAAACCAGCCACTGTCGGAGCCACATTGGAGACCTGACAACTAAAGGTGTCCGATTCAGGGTCGCTCACACTAAGTGGCGATACTGGTGTTAACGCCGTGACAGTAGAACCCACAAGACTCTCCATAATTGAGACGGAATTGGGTAGATTAGCTATTATTGGTGGCTGGAAATAAAAGTTTACAGGTGGCTTAAAGTAAGATATTTAATCATTTATAGTTTCCGGAATCTTACGTAAAATATTGTATCCATTTCTATTTTAAGTATTTGTAAGAGGAACAGCACGACGTTTACCGTATTTATCCCGAGTTAAGTGATTTAATTTCCCTCTTGTTGGCCTATATATGTCTCTAGATTGTACGGGGTTTATATATGCGAGTGACATGTCTGGAGCAGGAAATGTTTGAAACGTTCATGAAGATGAGTTCATGGTGGAGGACCCTGTGGAAGATTAGCTTTGCTAAACAGGTTTTTTATCCTCAATAAATAAAGTGTATTACTATTATTATTATTATTATTATCATGGTGTCGTATAATTTTGTTAGACGTCGCTATAGGTCATGATCTGTATATTTCCATGCTCATATGTATTGACTAATTGCGAGTCATGATGCAATCATTTCCAGAATGGACGAAATATATTTTAAAGACCTGCATGACAATGTGCTCCATTCCATATTGCATACCCCTTGTTGCTTACAATTATTGTATGGTTTCTGTCAAAACAATACATTTGTTTTTTTTGTGTTGAAGCCAATCAGTGGATACAAATAAAACAGGAATAGTTATCATTGGTTAATAGCACCTCTATGTAATTATATTTCCTAAGTGAAGTGTGTCAATAAAAATCTACGAAAATATCAGACTGATTATGTTACACCATCAAAGCATTGGGCTTGAAATAAAGCACAACACTTAGTGTATGCTTTAAACTTGTTTGTTTGTTTGTTTGTTTGTTTATGTTTAACGGCCCATCGACGGCTGTGGTCATTTAGGGCCATGGTGATTTA
>JAUMHH010000809.1:0-11577 GCA_032359455.1 Chlamys rubida
CTGTCACACGAGCCAGTCTGTCACACTGGCCTGTCACACGAGCCAGGCTTTCACACTCAGTCTGTCACACGAGCCAGGCTTTCACACTGGCCTGTTACACGAGCCAGGCTTTCACACTGGCCTGTCACACGAGCCAAGCTCCCACACTGGCCTGTCACACGAGCCAGGCTTTCACACTGGCCTGTCACACGAGCCAAGCTCTCACACTGGCCTGTCACACGAGCCAGGCTTTCACACTGGCCTGTCACACGAGCCAGGCTTTCACACTGGCCTGAATAATCGCTTTACAAGCTGGACATTTAGTCATGGCCGGTGCACACTGAGAACAACAGACAAAATGTCCACATGGCAAGAAGACAATAGCAACTTCTGTGTCCCCACATACTTTACACATCGACATATCCTTCAGCTTCTGGTTCTCAAGCATCAGGAGTTGAGTTTCTGAAAAAATATACAAAATCTAAATAACTGATTGTCAATACATGTATAAACATTTAAACGGGCTTCAGAGTTTAGTTCGGAATATTTGATTTACCAAGCAACCTGCATGGTATTCATTATTTAGTCTGTACTAAACACTTAACGGTGTGTATTACATTAACAAAGTCTCAGGAAGTTCCCCAGCAATTTATCCAGAACATGTTCTGAACAGGTGTACCGTGTACATACATGTAGCGTTTAGGAAATACTGAAATCGTCTTACCTGTATCCTCGGGATCGGAAGACATCCCCCTGGTGACTGAGTTTTGATTAATTGTCTCCTGTATGAATACTGGACTGGAAAAGCTACTATTGTCTTCAGCTTCCTGCAACCGGAACACCTCGTCTAGTAGCTCAGTTGCCTCAATGCCACGTAAACCTAGTGAAACAACAGAAATACAAAACAAACAAGTGAGACAACCGGAATACACAACAAACTAGTGAGACAACCGGAATACAAAACAAACTAGTAAGACAACAGAAATACAAAACAGACTAGTGAGACAACCGGAATACAAAACAGACTAGTGAGACAACCGGAATACACAACAAACTAGTGAGACAACCGGAATACACAACAAACTAGTGAAACAACAGAAATACAAAACAGACTAGTGAGACAACCGGAATACAAAACAGACTAGTGAGACAACAGAAATACAAAACAGACTAGTGAAACAACCGGAATGTATATAGAGTAATACTAATTAAAGGATCAGGGGAGATAACTCCAACATGATAAACACAAAGGGGATAAACTCATAGGACATCACAAAAACAATACACAAACAACTCACAATCATACATCCAACACACATACAATTATTTGCTAATTAAAAAAAGCATAGTCACAGTCAGTATATCATATGTACAGTAAGAGTAGACTTTGACCAACAGTCCATGCTAGGGTGCTAATTACAAAGATGTTTGTGTATTGTCAGAAATATTGCCGTCCGGTATATATAGGTATCCGGTAGGGACTATTTTGGTAACAGTCAAATACAACTCAAACTCGCAAAGAGACTTATAATTTTGTAGAAAAAAAGTAATAAAAGATTGTCAGGGTGAAAAATTCGTTATCTATGGGTTAGGATGGGTCAACGGGCTCAAAGACCCCGTCTGGTTTTTATAGACCCCGAGCCGAAGGCTCTCCTAACCCAGAGATGACTAATAATATGTGACACGTGTGACCAGTGAAGACAACAATAATCTAGTATTGTGCAGGTGACACCTTGACTAAAAATGACGCCGTTCGATCTATGAAGATAAACGTATAGCACACAAGTTGACGCGTTCGACAAGTCATACTATGCATACATGTAGTACGGTCAATGGGGCACGGTCAAGATACACATTGCACCAAAAATCAAGTGGTTTAAATGTTCTGATGTACATTGTACTCAGCCAGCCATTATATATACACAACTCAGATAACGCATACAGGCGATCTCAGATAAAGCACACATGCGATCTCAGATAAAGAACACAGGCGATCTCAGATAACGGACACAGGCGATCTCAGAAAGTAATTTGTCGTCTTTTCTTCTTGACAATGATATAACCAGTCATGGGAAATATAAGAAAAAAATAATACGCTGATAATAATACGTAATTCAATTTGTATAACCCAACTATAAAACATACAATCTATCATAGCAAAAAACGAAACTGGTATTAGTAGATAGCGTGCACAGCCAGTCGTAAGAAACATAAAGTAATCTCCATTAACACACAGGGAACTTTCAGAGAATGCAATGCAGAGGAAAATATATAAAACAAAAGACAAAAAAAAGCAACATCAGTTGTAAGATAAGTACTGTATACTTGTATATTATAATAATGGAATATAAACTTTTTAATTCATACCATTAAAACTTTGATTGATTCTACATTCATCAGGTCAAATTTTAAATGAGGTAAATATCCATTATCCAATATATCTTATTCACATTTAACTGTTCAGAATACCGACCTTGGGGCACTATACACGCCCAACAAGCAGATGATCTTCTGAATAAAACTGACAATCCAAATCAAATCAAACCCCACTTAAACCGTAAACCAATCCTGTACCACACGGGGCACTCGTCAAAACGTCAGATAGCGGTTAGAACAGTGTATGTAGGTTTAACGATCTAAGACCTAGTATTTGATTATTACAAAAAAAATTAATTGTTTAAAGGGCTGACCTTATTGACGACTATTCTCCACCTAGATAGAAGTTGTAATACCGCCCTTGATATAACCCTTCTTTTATTTTATGTATCGGTGCTTAATCCAAATCCTTTGCTGTATCACCTCTCTGTCAATATTGAAAGTAATGTATCGATGGAGTTCGGATTAAAGGTGATATAATTGTTAAACCCAAATATTTCGGTATAAAGATTGTATTATTCTGTCGTTCCGTAATTGTTATAATAATGTTATCGTTTGTTTTAAAGTGTTATGTTAAGTACAGTTAATGTGGCGGATTTGTACGTTGGACGATAGTACTGATAGTAAGATGGAAAGGGATTCAACACCTAGGTAAACAATAATTTGTTTACCTTATTAGGTATGTCATTAAACATGACAGACATCGATTTCTCATTATCAATCATTGCTCACTTAAATCTTTATTTAACTCCACGTCACTCCTGCGTAATTGGTATTTCTCCGCACCTAACACGGATGTTCTAATACTGACCCTAACCCTTACTACATGCATGTTTGAAACTGAAAGACATGTAGAAAAAAATCTAAAATCGATCTATTTATTTTAAAAGTTTAATAGTTTGATACCATGTACTTCTGTACTGGTAGAGTTAGTCGTGACAACAACATTTGATTAACATAACATACATTTTAAAAATACAATTAATAAGTAATTATGTTCTGTATCTGTTCGGTTTGTTTGACGTTTGTTATGAATTTTCTGTAAAATACAAAAGAAAAGAAAAGAAGAGAATAACGAAGTATACACCAAAAAAATATCATAATAATATGATTGGGTTCCACAAAAAAAAGTTTACATTTCATTATTTCTGTTTTTAACTCTTCTCACACATGATAAAAAGATTAGAATATCCTGTATTTGTTGACTAGGAACAACAAACATTTCATAAACTGTGGACTAATTTGGTCCCTGTGACAAAACAAAAATACTAAATGGCAAAGCATTATATATATATAACATGTATCAAGTGATGAAGTTTATAATTCCCATAAATGGCAAAGAATGAAACAATTTCTTTATTTTCTCAATTTTCTTTATGTTATGGAGATATAACACAAAAAACCGGAGTGTACTCTCATCATAAACCGCTTCGCGGTTTATTTAGAGTACACTCCGTTGTTTTGTGTTATATATTCAACTTAATCCTTAAAGAAATAATAACACTCATTAAGGCATACTATTCATGAGCTTGAGCAGACTTGAAATTCGTAACACACCATCAGAGAGGACGTCTGCGTTTGTGATCAATGGTTTACACTGTTATCAGTTTCAGCTTTATAGTGAAACTATAACATCTTCAGACACATACAGCTGTACGTCACAGCCACACAATCCGCCCTAGTCTATAAATGCGGGCGATATGGATCATTTATCATGGAATTATTTTTCAACAACCACATCAGTTAAAAGCTCTTTAAAGTGTCAACACTTCTGTGCAATTTATCATTCTTATCACATTTTATTTCACATTCCATTACGAAGTATCGTACAGAACCAGTGACTCGTTTTTATTAATCTCTAGATATGAAATATACATGTATTCATAAATATGGCTCCACGTTTACAATTTGACATTCTTTTTTACGTTTTTGTCAAATTAGTTTTTAAATGTTGCTTTATGCTTCATTCTTCATGTCTTAGTCAACATTTGAAATTTTATTTCACTGAATAAACTGCAAACAAGCTAAGGGGAAAGGCAAGACGAAAATTGGACGACAAATAGCTTATGATTTAATAATAATAATAATAGTTCGAGGTTCTTATATACCGCTATATCACAACCGTAGGTCGTCTCAAATCGGTTCACAATTTTTTATCCGTGGTTATAGGGCCAATATCTTTCTCAACTCCCTGTGGAGCATACAGCCGGTGCAGCCATTTTGGCGCTCACAGCTAGCATTCAACAATTCTAGCACTGCCCTATCACGTACTCATTTACAGCTGAGTAGACTGGAACGAGCGGAGTAAAGTATCTTTCTCAAAGATACAACACAGTGCCGTGGCGTGACTCGAAACCCGCAACCCTTCTGTCACGAGTCCGGCGTCCTACCACTAGACTACCGTGCCTCCTGATTTCAGAAAACAATTAATCGATTTTTCGTTGTTTTTTTATCAACAGATCCGACCCAGAGAATATTACGGTCAGTGGTCATTGACAGTCTTTATCCTCCAACTGTTTGGAAGAAGGATACAACGGTCTCGGAATCTGTTGACCTGCTTTTCAATTATCGGATCCTTTGTGATGAAAACTACTATGGGCCTGATTGTAACGTCATATGCAGACCCCGGAACGACAACCTGGGACATTACCTATGTGACGAAAATGGCACGAAAATATGTTTACCTGGATGGGAGGGAGAACATTGTCAACGAGGTATAGCATTTGTTAAAAAACACTTGACTCTAAGTGAACTAAAAGAAATCTTGAGACTATATAATCAGTATATATATATGGATTTTGTGCAAGTTTTCTTTTTTTTCAAATCATTGAAATTATATTGTACACGGGGAAACTTTCTCCCAGTAAAATATTCGCCCTTAGCCGTTAAAAAAATCCATGTTCGCCTAGTGTTAAGTTCGCCCTTCGTATGTCATTAATATATATATATTGTATGTTGCGCAATAATTTTTACTGTCATGATAAATTCACAGCCATTGGGGAGAGCAAAAAAGGCGAAAAGTTTAGATACGGCGAAAATTACCCGGTACACAGTAGTGAAAAAAGCGTACAACCTTACATAAAAATATGTTTTGATATAATGCATTAATAATAGGGGTAAAGTTCCTACCGTTGTCAGGTTTACAGAGGTACATGTATATTATAGATCCCAATATCGGAAGGTATTTTAACTCCATTTTGTTTCTTCATTGAGAACTATTGAAAACATGAAACCATTTATTGTCAAATGGTTGTGTTAATTTGAAATGTCATTTGAAAATTGTACACCCATTCAAAAAAACTGTTTTTGAGCTTATCATCTTGTGTATTGCACATTAAAACCCTGCTAGGCCTGAATTTTTACCTTCCATTCAAATCGTTAAAATACTTTTTATAAACGGTTCTATAAGAAATATACATTAAACATTTTATGTGAGGCGTCTTTGTAGAAAAAATCCCCAGAAATACGAAAAAGAATAGCACGTGAGTCATTTTTTGTGAGTCAATGCAGAAAGCCACACTAAGAAAACAATGTTGGATAGACCAATGGCATCAGTTTCGCGATGGCAAAGCGCGATAATCTAAGTCTCCGAGCAAGCCCAAATTGATGCAGATTTCATAGGTTTTGTCTTTTTATAAACAAGTGTATTCGATATTTGCTCTTGTTAATATGTCGAAAAGAGCGCAAAAAATACAATGTAATTCTGCAGTCACTCTTCTGTTCAGGAGGAACGTTTTTCGTAGCGTATGTGAATTTGGTGTTCACTCTGGCTTTGATTCATCTTTAAAGGTCGTCAAGGGGGTTTTGGGTGTGTGGTAAAACCGAGACAGCTTTCTAACTATGCACGTTGTATATATTTAGTAGAACTCTTACTTGGAAGGCTGATCTCAAGAAAACTGCTCGATAGCGACAACAGTATCTGCACGAATTCGTACAATCAGTCAAAGGTTGAGTTTATGAATAGGCGACCTTTCATTGAAGCAGCATGTGGGGTCAAGTTTACGTGTACGTACTAGGATTGTAGACCAAACAATGGCGGTCTGGTGTTTGGTTCTCCAACAAACTATTTGGGCATCAGGGATCTAGCTTAGAAACATTGCTATGCCGCCCCGGCAAGCGGTGTAAAATCCCCATTCTATAAACCATTTTTACCTGTGTGTTTAACTGTACCGTGTGAGATAAACTCTTGCGATTGATTTAAATTGAACGGTTGTCACGGTTAAAATGGACCCGCGAGAAAATTTAAACAGCCTTTACGCCTACATACATGTTATGCTTTTATTTAAGAAGATTGTTTATAGACGTTAACCCACAAATACTCGAAATATTTCCTATTCAACATTATCAGGATGTCTCAACTGGCCCGTCCCGCCCCACTCCCACTTCCCACTTCCCGCTCCCTCCCCCCTCCCACTCACACACAAATTATCAGATTGATATGTATTGACATTAAGTACTTTTGTACACTTATTTTTATTATAAGTGCCAATGACTTGAATCATTATTTAGCCTTACGAAACAATTTGTCATATGTGTTAAAATTGTGATACGTCTGTATGTTAATACTTTGGTGTAAATAGTTTCATTTTTTTGTGTAAAATACTACTATTGGGCATTGTTTATTTACACGTAGCTATTATACAAATAGCATTCAGAAAAATCCTACATTATCAGCATACTAAACTAAAACGTTACATATAGTGCAATACTATCATCGGGAGTTGCTCCCCTTTGTAATTGTTGAAATTTACGATTTCTTAATCAAAATCATTGTATATCTATACCATTACTCTGTGCTGTAATCCCCCGTTTCTCACAATGTGAGCTTTCTGTAACGTAACAGTGACGTCGATATCAGCATAATAGCTACATAAAACAGCACGATACATTTGTTTTTACTTTTCAAGAAATTCCTTTTTCTTCTCCATACGATCAAGATAAATATCTTTTGAATTCCTATTTTATCAGTTTAACTCAGCTATACACAAAGCCATAACTACCATACACATTTTTGTAAGAAAACCTAAAACAAAGAATATAATTGCGATTGTTTCAGAGAGTAAGGCTTTATCAGACTGCCCAGACCTAGGTTATAAATGAGAGTATGTAAATAATCTGTAAACAGTTCCACGTCAAAGAAAACACACTGTAAACAATGTGTCCACGCCTATACCATGTGTGTGTTACACAGATGGCGTCCGCCTGCAGGCTGCATCAACTACGAGTTTGATTGTGTATTCGATTTACTAATGAATAACACTGGATTGCATATTGGACCGGGATTTCTTATTGATTGATTGATAATGCATTGTATGCATCCAATCCTGGCAGGTACCTGTTGTAGCAGTACAGAAATAAATACTACCGTTGTAAATTTGTTGACTATTGTTTAATATGTCAGCAGTCACCGTCAATTCAAATGCGAATGATAACATGTGTAGTTCACGTGATAAATCTTTATCAAGAAGGAGCATGAACATTGTTACGTCACTATAGAACAATCTAATGACGTCATGTTTATGTACATTTGGTCGAGGCAACAGCTGACCTAAATATTATCGCATATTATAACATTATACGTCATATGAACTTCACTAAACATAGGCGACAATAGTTAACGTTACGTTTGAGAAATATACTTACACAGAAAGGATAACAGGTTATAAATAGAATGCCATTAATTGCGTTATTATCTATTATTTATTAGATGTTAGTTTAATGTTTTAACCTGGAAGGTTATTTGGTTTATCTTTATTTATTGTGATTGATTACGTGGCATGAATAGTAAAAAACACATAAGCAAACATGATAAGGAAACAGGTACTGTATACTTATATAAGACCTTCTCATCTTTCTAACAAGTTTGTGGCCTTATGTTTGATAATGTAAACAAATGAAGAAAAAAATATGGTAGGGACATGTACCAAATGATGCTTTGATATTCAATGAAATAGAAAATAATCATAATCATTATGAATTTTTTTAGAGGTTTTCATAATTCCATTTAATTATCATGTTAATGTTTGTATTACTTAATCAAAACGTTTAGACTGGACAATGTAGATTTAAACTCTCTCGAATATTTCTACTTTTTGATCTGTTGGGAGGTTAGAGTATCCATATACATGTAGCAATATATTGGTAGAGAGTTGGAAAGGAAGGCGGTGAAGGTATTTTCGTCTGGATTTTCATACTTGCGATAATGTTATAGAAAATATTCGTTACGTTGTATTATTTATGATATTTTTTTGTGTTAAATGGTTTACGAATTATTTTTTTAATCTGTTTGTATCTACTTGATATAAGTTAAATATAACTTACATATCTATTTGATATGAATTAAATATTATTACTTAAGGATATGGATTTGTAACAATTTATTTTAATTATGATCCCTATATAAACTACCGGATATCGAAACGTTACAATAATTTTCTATTGTTTGATGATTTTGTTTTCATGTGATACTACGGAGATATATTCCTCTTTGGATATATTTAGATAAAAATGTGTAGTTATGAACTGGTAGAATATTTGTGTACATGAAGGCCAATATCTATTGATAGTTTATGTTCCAGGATGTCGAAGACGTTTATGCACTTCTGTTATCTATCAGTCTTAGTTAAAGTTAATAAATATCAGATCCTCATTTATCCAGCCACTTCGTTCCAAGTAAAAAATCGAGTAGTCGCATGATTATCCGGTCATTTTCCTTCCAGGAAAAGTACGCCGCCCCTTTGTGCCCGGTAGATAATCAAGCCATTGTCAGCACCAGAAACAATGACTGAATTGTGAGACAATTGTGCTATTATTATAAATGATATCATTTTGTATACGGAAGGTTGATCTGTTCCCTTAAGAACTGTTTAGATTATCGGAAAACCAGAGTAAGTGTTGGCTTGATGAAAGAGGTTCAACTACACATGCTTACTACGTATATACATGTACCTATGTACATTGAAAACCGTTCTTCTTTTCAGCGCAATTAATTACCTATGTACATTGAAAACCGTTTTTCTTTTCAGCGCTTTGTCTGGACACGTGTAACCAGACGAACGGAATATGTGAGGAACCTTTCACGTGTCGGTAAGTGTAACGACTGCGAATTATTTTGATTTGGTACGTGGAATTGCGTCAGCAATAAATATCATTAGAGGCATCTAACCGTCTGCTCACACGATTATATTGCCTATGTTGACATTAAAAACACGATAAACAAAATTTGAAAGTTGTTACATTCATTTGCGATCATAAAAAAGAAAAAAAAATACTTCTGATTGGAGAAAAATGTTTACCGACACTGTACTAAAAGGACGCCAAATTCTTTTTCGCTTGTCTCAAATACACTACATTATCGGTAAGTCAAGTTCTAATATCTAGCTTATCAGTTTCGGGGAGACAACTCGTACGTCCTTTAAGTGCTGCGTCCTGTATTATAAAACATTGTAGGTTTAATACCAGATCCACAGGTCTGAGTGAACCGTAAGGGAAACCTATCTGTATTTAATACTTTAGACACTGCTGTTCGGATGAAAAAGTAGCATCTAGCGACTATAGTATTCTGAGGACCTTTTTATAATGTTTTATTTATTTATTTTACTTTTTTAGTGTTTTTCTGATATATATTTGGACGTTAATACCGGTTTGTAAGAGGAGGTGTGAAGTTCAGTGAACGAGGTGTAAGGGATAAAATAGCAATGCAATTGGTGTTATGAAAAATTGTGTGAGTCAGGTTGAAATCCATTGTTGCCCTTAAATAGATAAGACTGTGTTGTTTCATCCCAGTCCTTGTTTGATCTCAGTAGAGATTTCATGTTCACGTCGATCATTTATAACTTTCATATACCTTGTTAGGTGCTTTTTTTTGTTCCGACGCTGCAGATACATATTGTACCACGATAACATGATGCTGACAAATACATCTGTCAAACATTCAGTTGTCTTTATATGCATGTTATATTTTTCTAAATCATTAAATTTGAAGTGAATAAAATTTACTTCCGCAAATCCTGTTTCAAAACACCAATAGCCTAAAAACAATGTCGAAGACGACAGGTTCCACTAACGTGGGCTTGTTTAAATCAGTCAATGGGATAAAAAACAAACTGTTATGTAATATAAGTTTCATGTTTTCTTGTTTTTACATAAACGTGGATGTTGTATACATGTAAAATGTACGTGTTGTCTGTTTATAACACTATACATGCATACAAGCTGAGTTGACTAGGCTATAACGGTACTTGGTTTTTGTCACACGTTTATTTAGTAAATCATTCGTGTATTTACAGGTGCATCATGGGATGGACAGGGGAGTCATGTGATCAGTGTCTTACCCACCCAAAATGTATGAATGGCTACTGTTTACAGCCATCTCAGTGTATTTGTCTAGGAGGTTGGCGGGGAGAGTACTGCAATATTGGTAGGTACAGAGAACCACGTATGCACAGACATACGCATGGAGAGCAAAATAAAAGTTAGCTCACAAGTGTGCAAAAATATTGACCGTTACATGTACCTTGGTTTTACATTGTAATTACACGCAGCAGCAAACAAAATGACGTCAATAAGGCTGTGATCACATGTATAGTGCATTGATCGATTTTAGCGTTACAGTGTATAAAAAAGAATCGCCAATGCAGCAATACTTGCGAGGTAGTTATAGGTTTAGAAAAACGTTTGCTTCATTGCCCCAGTATTTGCTATATTACGTAATAAGTGTGTTGTGGCATATCTTCTCTATCAAAGCTGTGCTGTAACTAAAACGACAGCTTGTAACTTAAAAGCAGACTATGATTTCCTGACAGAGAAGGAAGTGGATGAGTTATATTTTTATGAGCAACAGTCGTGATCCAGATAGTCACATATCGATACCTTTGTATGTGTACGAGAAATTATATAAGGTCGTTCATGTTCTGTATATAACCTGTTGGTCAAGTATTCTATTTGTATTACAATGTCTTTATTTCGGTATAAGTTTTATTTGTTTTTGAGATGTCTTTTATAAAATATATAACTTTGGGCGATTTTCATATAAGGTTTTGAGACTATATTTACATAGCGTTAATCAAGTGCCTACATGTGTGCCGTTAGTAGTAATTAAACTGCGTGTTAAACTGATAACAGTCAATAATCATTGTTGCTTTCTAACATATGTTTCAGACACGAATTACTGTATGAAGACCCAGCCCTGTTTGAATGGAGGAACTTGCATTTTTGACCTTA
>JAUMHH010000820.1:0-11577 GCA_032359455.1 Chlamys rubida
CAAAACACACACGCATACACTACACGCATGCATCTTGCACACAGGGGAGGCCGTCCTTAAATGATCATAGCTGTTGACGGGACGTTAAACAATACTAAACCAAGTCAAACCAATCTTTATATCTTGACTGAACAACTCATCTTTTGATGGAAATTTACGTTTTCACCTTTTTTATCTTGAGGTTCGGAACTCGGGTCAGACACCGACTCCAACTCTGTGACGTTCCCAGGATTAACATGTAAATTTGCTTTATAATGCGAAATATATCTTTTATCTTTTTTATCAAATTTTTTATCTTTAAGTATAATATTTAGAATTGTACGACTTTTTTCACGACGCTTCCTTCGTTCCAAAAATGGTGACTACATGTAAGTCATTTCATCGCTTTAACGGCATTGTAAAACTCTGTGATGACTAAGATTCGAAAAACAAAATTAAATGTCTAAGCGTGGTCGCTGCAAAGTCTTGTACTCGGCGCTTATCGACGGGGTATGTTTTGGTAAATAATCTCTTTTTTTTTAAACACATTAAAAATTAAGAAACAACGAAATCATATTAGTGAATCATTATGTATTTTAATTGGAATAAGTGGATCTTTATTTTGGGGGGAAAACGTCATTTTGGAGCTAGGGAAAACAGCCAAAAGTCGGCGGTAATAAAGCGAAAAAATCACATTGTATATCGCTGAATACAATGCTGAACGCAACCAAGAAAGCATTCCATCCGGGTAACCCAGTTATTGCCATAACTCCAAATGCTGAACGATAAGCAGGTAATAACAACCATTTTAAGGACTATGGTATATCCCGGTCTGGGGATAGAACTCATTGGCTTCCTCATCTGGGCAAACGTTCAAAATTAAAGCCAAAAGTGAGGATATGCGAAGCAATACGCTAGGAAATATCAGGTATTGAGAATAGAGAGGAATATAAAGATACCAAATATTGCAATGGGTGCAACATAATTATTTTGATTTCTTTGGTGAGTTCTTTGGTGAGTCTTACGATACGCATGCAGTGGGTAACAGCAGGTGTATTCTTTTCTCGGTCCCCAATGTGCAGGGGTTCCGGATACAGGGTATATTGATGTATTTGGCTCCTTGTGATAGCGCGGATCTGATGCCAACTTTAGAGTGCTATTTCACTTGAAAATCATGGCGCCCAGCACATTATTCCGACTGGGCACATTATACTGACAACAGGTGAACTAGTTGTTGCAATTATCCTAAATGCTGAAGGTTAAGCAGGTTCGATCCCTGACCTGCAGGAGTGTGGTCTTATACAATGGCGCAGCGTCCGTCGTCCGTCGACAACTGTCCTTTAGACGACTTCTGAAGAGGAACCATAAGGCTTAGATTCAACACCCAAAAAGGCACGTCCTTAAATGACCTTAGTTGTTGATAGGAAGTTTGACCCTTTACAAACAATGTATGATGCGGTTGATGAAAAGCTGTCTGCAGAATCGTGTTGATATTGTTCTGGACATTCAAGGTATTGACAAAAATCGAACATGATCTGAGCAGCTGCCATAATTGCGACTTTTGGGACCTTGGAGGAAAAAAATCATGTTCCTTTTCTAAAATTTCTTTTCGATGGCCCAGTTAACCCGTTGTCGGACTTGTATGAGATGTCATTTAATTATACCAAATTGTAACATCTTATAATGGTTGCATTTTAATTTGGGCTTTGATTGATCTCCTTATGTGACAGAAAATGTCAACATTCAGCGCCAATCAGACACACAATAACTCTGTTTACTTGTGTGATAAAGAATCATTACAAATTCCGATGGTATTGTTCGATTAATCAGCTACAATTTTGTATTCAGACTTTGGCTATAATATCCTAGCAACCATTTCTTGAAAACAATTCTTTGAACGGGACTCCCCATGAGGAAATTATTCGTAACGTGACTCTTTAGAGAATCGGACATAGTAATTAGTGTCGCGTGTCTGCATTTGATTATTCCTTTCACCTGAAAAGGCAGCAAAACATTCCAGTGTCTCATTATTCACAACATTGGATTAAAGAAATGCTTTTACCAATACATGTTCGCAATAGGCCACGTTAGTCGTAATCATTACATTGGTTTCTTGCTTGTAGAAAGGAGGCGTATTACCTTAATTATTGCTCCCATTTTGGCAAACATCAAACGATTATGTAAAACGTAATTATTCATCATGTCTTTGCTTTCATTAATATGGCGATAATGTAAAAAAAACAAATAGAATTATTGTTTACTGTATACCGGTAACTATATCATGATTGGCGTGATATGTAGGCAATATTACAAATGTGTTCATCTATCGTTTCAAATTGAACGAGCGTAATTTGCGCAATAAAACAAAAATGTAAGATTCATCAAGTAACTGCTTTGTGAAAACAATGTTCTTTCCCAGACAGTTATAATTGCTGCTAAATGAACCTTTCACTAATAAAACAAGAGTAAATAAAACCGTAAATCGAACTCGAATTTGATAAAACTATGGTAAAATGGGGAGAGAGTGAAGTTTTATATAGTGACTTTGAAATGTACGCGGGATATTTACCAGGGGTTCCAGAATGTTAAGCGTCTTTGGATTTATAGACATATATATATATATATGTACTGTTGTGAGACCCTACGTTACACGGTGTGCGCACGTTGAAAGACAGGACGATAATAGCGTGCGCAAAACTGTATTACTGAATAAATACGATTTCGTAAACACATATTTTTACTTAATTAAATATGTTGCCATATTTCAGCCAGAGTAACATGGTTATTTATTTATCTAACAGTAATAGACACATCACGTTACAATATTGTTTTGAAAAGAACTTAATCGTCAAGTGCGAAGTTAAACGGTCATATCTACATTGTACATACGTACTGTACACAAAGGGAGCATAGGCCTATTCGTTTATGCTGAACAACCAGTTTATCTGTTCTAAATGTAACATTTTCGGCTATGAATCCTGCAAATGTTTATGGAGGCCTCACAAGGCTTTATCAAGGCTCGCCTGAAATCACTATCAGATTATCAAGTCAGACCTAATTCATTAACGAACACATCTGGTCCAACTGGACCGCAAGAAAAGACAGCGGTCCATGTGGGCAAAGCAGCCTTACCTTCTAACATGTAACAGTTGCCTGTTCGGAGTAAAATCCCTCACAAAGCGTAACAGACAAGTGAGGTCCACTTATGTTTTGATAACTTATAAATCATTGATGAACTCAAATCGGCGTACATGCAACACAACCCCATGGACAGTTGTATACTCATTGTCATAATGTTTAACATGCATTAAAGAATAAGAAAAAGTCCAAAACATACCGATCGGGTACTGTATTATGTAACATCGATTAACCAATCTAACACTATCGCATATACGTGCGCGTTTTATCGCACAACGGGGCGAACTGAACATTATTAAATCGTACAATTGTATGCACTATGTACGTACGATGGATAGTCATTTTGGGTCGTTGTGTGATCGCAAAACTGTTAATTCTAACCAATCCAGGCAATACCACGTTCTTTTAGTGAGAACAAAATAGTTCACACTAATGAGCATGATAAACAAATTAACATTCATATCACCCAAATGAATAACCTATTTTTCAATGAGATGATGATAGCAACCATACAACTTTAGGTTAACGTCCTATCGACAGCTAACGTCATTTAAGGACGTGCCTCCATGTGTGTTGTGTATGCGTGCTTACTTGTGTATATTCAGGATATGATGCCGACTTTATAGTGCTATCTCACTGCAATACCATGCCGAAGGCACCCAAGACAGCATTATGCCAAGTCACATTACCACGGGTGAACCAGTTCAGCTGTTAATAAAACGTTAAATAAAATCAAACCAAACATATGCCCTTAGCCGTAGGAAAGACGATACATTTCATCTAAAGAAAAAAAACACGATGCAGCGGGTCTAGGAAGATGGGGAACCCAGACGAAGACAAGTTCACCCATCCCTAATAATATTATTTCCCTATGCACCACTCCGAAACAAAACATGTTTTGTCACCCTTCTAATTAGTAACACTCTTTCTGATTGGATAACTTGCCGGGGTCTATATTTCTATAGACCCCGCTCTGCCGGGGTCTATAAAAGCACGTGCAAGGGGAGGTAATTCAAACTATAAAACTCTCTTCATAACAACAGAGATGGCGTCCGACACCAACAAGCGTTCGAGATTTGCCACTCATTCAGAGGAAGATATAATATGGAAAAAATCTAACAAAAAAGGCGAATGAGGGGGCTGCTAGGGTGCTCCGGGATTATTGAAAGGAAAAGAGACAGCCGGTGGATTTTCAGTTCTTTCCCACAGAACGACTGGATGACTCAGTCGCTTGTATCCGGACGTGCGTTCAAAGGAAGGGGAGTACTATAAATCGACAACGCTGGAGTGTATGCGACATGGAATTAAAAAATATTTGAAATATCTGCCTATTTCACCTACATTTGACATCTTAAAGAACACAGCCTTTGAAAATGCTAATGAGAGTTTCAAAAGAGCATTGCGGGAGTTGAAAATATAAGCCTACCTGTTAACAGTGACACATCAGCTTAAACACATTGTTGTCACCAGGTGGTTTGTATCTGCAAGTCAATATATTTAGTATGGTACCGTAACATTCAATTTATCAGTGAAATTGAGAAAATTACTGTATTGATTGATTGGTTTTACGTCCGCTTCACTATTCGGTTATCAAGCAGACGATGAAAATTACTGTCAGCTGTCTGTGCGGAAAATTCGGCCATTTTATCATACGACAACTCGGTCCACTATTAAGTACATTGGTCGATTTGACTTTTGTGCGAAATACTCTATTTCTTGTTTCGTTCTGGTAGCTTGGTGGAGTAAAACTACCTACTGCAGTGGTCCTTATGATATAATTTATGAATATAACATCATATTGATTATTTTATGAAAATTACGGTGTATTTTAAAAAATGGCCAACTGTAGGCTAATAACTGTGTGTGTCTACTACAGTAATTTACCAAAATTCTTTTGTGATTATGTTTCCGTAATTAATGAAGAGGACAAGTTCAAGTTCAAGTTCAAGTAAATTTTATTTTACGTCGATATATTTCAAACATGTTAACACAAGCTCGTTAGGTGAGCTTTTACAATCGACCTAATAATAAGACATACATAAACAGGATCACATTTAAATTAACAGTCATGTACTTGCTGTATTAGTTACAGACACTGAGACAGTATGAGATACAGCATGTATTTACATTTAACTAGATACATACAAAAATATTACATAAAAGCATGCATTAGTACACTACATTAGTCTATGAAAGCTAGCACATATATATACTGCACATTTACGCATTTATATCATACAGCACATGAAAGTGGCAGTTAGAGCATAGATTTCAAGTCACATGAAAAGCACATAAAAAGCACATAAAAACACTGCACAAAGCACGCATATCATACTTATATGTATACAGTAAGCCAGCATTTTAAACACACAGCTACCACATGTTATATTAGATTAATAATAAGCAGGACATGTACAAACATACATATTACATATTTGAGGCTTTGCACATCTGCTTTGAAAATATGTAAATATACATTGTTGCAAAGTATGTCTACGGCATATATAATGAGCTTCCAATTTAATATGTCTTTTTATTCTAACGCAAAGGTATCTCAAATCTGCCTCAAACCCATCCATACGACTATATCTATTTATTGACGAAGAGTGCGCATGCTCTGAACTGATATCAGATGTTCGCGCGCATGTCACAACATGGCATCTCACTTGATGGGGTCAAGCGCCAAATATGACCTTACGGGTGATCGCTTAAACCTAGGGTCAAGGTTAGACAGATAAGTCACATCACATTTATCGAAATAAATCGCTTTCGAGCGTGATTAAGACCGCATACCTGGTCATTTTGCGAGTCATTGTAAAACGATTTTGTCGCCTCTCAGTTATCACAGCTAACTACAGACGTTTCAAGTTAAATATTTGTTTGGTCGCATTTGTTTGCTCGCCTCTCAGTTATCACAGCTAACTACAGACGTTTCAAGTTAAATATTTGTCCTGGTTGGTGGGTCTGTATACTGTGTATCAGTATCTTTCCGTGTCATCATTCATGTAATTAATAAATGTAATATACAATATAACAGAGTAATATTACTAATATCTGTCCCGCCTGGCCGTGGTAATACACACACACCCACACACACACACACAAATACTAAGATTATTTCATTGTTTCTCATTTCTTACCGACTTCTCTGATTCTGTAATGATATAAGGCCAAACATTCCTGATTTTTAAATATTAAATACAACACGTGTAATTTAATGAGATTAATAAGCTGGCCACTACCACCGATAACACTACTACAATACTTATAAAAACAAAAATAAATAAACGGATGTATAGACAATTTAATTTAGATAAACCTATAAACGTAGCAGTTATTTTGCGATTAAGACCCAAAGAAACATCAGAATGGTTTACAGTTGATGGATATATTTGAAAAGGAATTTCTTTTGATGTAAATTCCTGGACATCTTACTGCTGAATAAAAACACGTATCTTTAATTGTAGAATGATGTTAGAGTTATTTACGACAGGCTATTGTGATTCTGCTAAATGGTCTATAACTCCCACAGACGTTAAGTCTCAATTCCTTTTAAATAGAGGAAACAACAGCGTCTGCATCCCGTGACGGCGATACTAATTCAATAGTTTACATTTTATAAATACCATCTCACTCCGAATTTCCGGAATGACGTCCGTAACCAAATTTACTTTTATCAAGCTACGTTATTTAATGACACGTGTCACGGTGATTTAAATATAAAACGCCATCTTCATAAAATTCGTTTTATCCACCATTTTATTACACGTTGCCTGCCTCTGAGATACTAATCAACCTCCTCTTCTCTCCTCTTTATGACATTTGATCCGGGTTTAATTTCCCGTTTTGGATTCATGTATGATAAATTACATTTCCCTCTCCTCCTCCGAGCCTGATAATAGCCTTCGCGGGTAACTTGTATTTAGACACTCGAATTCTTTAAATTCCTGATGCAATGTGTTTCGAATTTTCTTTTAAATCTGCAATAATCGTTGCAAAATTTATTTTCGTTTCGTTTTTCTAACGTATTTATCAAATTTGATTTATATACTTTTTAGATTAATCAAATTTGGCGCAGTAGAACGAGAGAGCGACAGACATGTGCCAATCAAAGCAAAACATTTGGAAATTATCAAATACGTACCAATTCGAGTCAAAATACGGATCTAAAAGGACCTTTTTATGAAGTTTCCAAATATAAATGACATATAAATACTGCATACTTATGTAACCATTGTGTAATTGGGTACAATTCATACTGGCACTTGGTAATCAAACGATGATCAACAGATAAAAGCGCCATGGAGTCTTGAGTGTAATTAGATAACCTAAATACCTGAAAATTTACTTTATAGATGTGCAATTCAAAAAGTTGTGTAAGTTATCTCCGAACTCTCGGCTATACATGTCTTGACGTCTTAGTTCTGTTCTTTATTTGCTGTAGTTCTGCAACTTATGGTAATTACATTTGTATCCAGACGTTCTTCGGTTTTAACAGGTTCCGCTGTTGTTCAGCACACATGAAATAAATTAAGAAAAACGATTGCCAGAACCATCAGCATACTCTTCATCTGGGTCATGTACGCGCAAAAGAGCATGCGCATGCGGAGAGTTATTATGAAAATTTCTAATTAACCCCTTCCCTTGTGATTTGTATACAGCTGTTCTCAACTCAATTACAAAACCATCTGACATTGATATATATATAAACACACACCTCAAACAGAGTGCACAGAGGTTAATACCTCTGTAAGTGTGAAATACACGTCACTACAGGTTATCCGTAGTGTAGCGGAACTGGACTGGGTCGATCGTCGGCGATCAGGTAGCTCAATTGGTAGAGCGTCCGTCTAGAGTTCGGAGGGTTCCGGATTCGAATTCCGATCTGGCCGTGCATTTCTTTATCCAATATAACATATCTATTTCTGCTAGACATATTTTTTTTATAGAAACGGTACAAGAAATCCTTTACTCTGGAAGTAACCTTACAACAGCCTAGGGATAAGGATAGTGAAAAACAAATCTTCAACACTTATTGCTGTACGCCCTTCACCATATAATCACTTGACCGCCATGAAATGCATGTGTATTAATTACTCTTGCTGTAAGTCTTCCTCTAAAATTATAATTATTATTTTTCATCGCCGTCTCTTTTTTGTACTTTGCTCAACTTTGGGCCGTGCAATATGTCTTTAACTTTTCCAACCATTCTGCTATAGTATCGCCATTACAAATAATATATGAATATGTATATTATGTACTATTTACAATATGTTTCTGTTTTTACCCAGGTAGCCCGAGGAATAGTGGACATGGCTATTGGAGCTGACCAGGGAGGATCTATACGTACTCCGGCCAGTTACTGCGGTATCGTTGGAATGAAGCCGACGTATGGCCTGATCCCCTACACCGGGGCTATGGGTGGGGCTGTGACCATCGATCACCTGGGACCCATGACGAGGACAGTAGAAGATTGTGCCTTACTTCTTGAAGTATGACTTAACAATAAAAGCCATAGTCAACTAATTTTATTTTATTTCCTAGGTTTCCTAGAACAACGCGATTGCTTTCTTTTGTAAATTCTTCCACTTCCTGTTTCATAGAAGTTTGCGCAGATTTTCAATTTTTAAAGAAAAGAAGAAAATAAAAGATATAAGCGATATAGTGCTCCGGTTGTGGATGCTGTAATAAATGAAATATCATCAGCAATCGGATGCTTACTGCCCAAATACATATTTTAACAGAAGAGTAAATGTTTTTCTATATCACCTTTGTCACCCGTATGGCTATATAGAAGTAGATGAGTGATAAAGAGTGACGTCATCAAAGTCTATCTTTACTGCTATATTATATATACGCATAAGTAATAACCCTCATCAAACTGTTCCTCTATTTATTGCCATCTATTCAATTTGTCTGGAATTAAGGTAATTCGGGATTATGCATGATATATATATTAAATATAAATATAAGATATATTGGGAAACAAACAAAGCCTAAGTAAGTCCTTTCCTTAAAATGGTAAAACATTGCAAACACATTATATTTTAGTAAGGATGACAAAAACAGTACGACTTTAATATCAAAATGACGAAAAGCATGACTAAGCAGCAAGATGACTACCAATTAGCAAAATAAGTAATATCTTACGCGAATTGCCACACATATCAGTGAATTAGTTGTATATGAACTGTCGGCCAGCACAGACAAACTGTGAATTGTCTCACATTATTCTGTGTCTGGACCATTTCCGACAGTAGACAAGCTGGCCCATATCAATTACAATGTTTTTACAAATCAGTAAAAAAAACTAATCAAAACGTCTTGTACCTATAATGTCTCTCTTAAGCATCTCCAGAATTGTTAAATTCATATAGACGTAGGAGTTTCAATTAAGACTCGTAGTTTTCTGTTTTTGGCAGGCCCTAGCAGGTTTCGATGATGAGAAGGACCCCAGACAGCAACCGTTCGACTCGGTACCACAATACTCTAAACTGGCAAGTACACTTACTCTTAAACTCAATTCCTGTATACCCTGCGTATCTTACTGGTGTTGGCAGAGGTGATTGCTAAAAGAGCTGAATAAAATATCTATATATTACGTTATATGGAAATTATGTTTGAAATGCATTAAAGAAATTGTTCATGTTGCAGTCTTGGAGTGTTGCCATCAAAAGAAAAACTGGATTTTTTAGATACTGTATGAGAATGACAACATTTACAAATATATCTTAACGTAATGTTATGGTGATTATTTAGTTATTCTTATCCAGAAAAAAAAAGTTTTTAAATTAGCATAATCATTAAACGACATCTCATTTGATCATCATATGCATTGTTCTAATCTACATAGGTTAAACACACAGAGCATTAATATTGTTAAGCATTGCTGTTTAGTTTCAGCAGAGCGTGTCAGGAAGGAGAGTGGGGGTCCTGACGGAGGGGTTCCTGGGGGTAGACGCAGGTGTTGATAAATGCGTACGAGAAAGGTTGCAGAGGCTGACTCAAGCTGGGGTTGTGCTCAAGGATGTATCCATACCTATGCATAGTGTAGGTATGTGTATATTATTTAATTGACTTCATCTACATTCAGATATATGAAAGTTACTGTTCTCTTATTTGTTTGCTCATGGTATTAAGTAAATAAACATTTTATGTATATACCACAACGTTGTAGTAACTCACAAAATGATAAGCGAAGCAGTTTACAACTGTTACACTAAACATTGCAACCTCAACTCAGAAGACTGCAATTTGAAATTTTGACAGGAAAACACGATGAAAAATATTAAGATTTTATGAAAATGTATCTTTCGGATAATAGCATCGAACGTTTTTTACGAGGTCATTAAACTAGAGTAAGGCATTTTCTGCCAAGGTCAATGATATGTAATGTAGAATTCCGCTTGTTGTCAAAACCTCAAGAGACATTTCCGGTTTTAATTACAGGAACTCGGCAGTGTTAGTGTGTTTTACTTCTATTTCAATAAGGCTGATTTGAACTTAATCAATTAAAAGTTTTACCGATGTTTAGCTTTCTGGACACCTCTTTTGATAAGGGAGAACTAGTCTTTATTGTTTTCCCAACGTGCTGATGAGTTGTCCATATGTATACGTTTTTCTCTATATCATACTGTGGCAGTTAAATATTTCTCTTCCGTTTTTATTTCCAGGAACTGATATTTTTGTACCAATCACGGTAGAGGGATCCCATGCCTGTGGAGCACATGGATGTGGTATAAACCTCAGCCAAACATTAATATTGGATTTATATTATAATTCAATTTCTGACATAAACACATACATTTGTAATGATTATTTTCTAAAAGAACAAATCCAGTATCATTCATTGAAGGAGTTAAAATTGAAAGAACAAAGTACAGCCAGGGGCCACTTTTAACAAGCTTAGTGTCTTAACATGTGGTTATCGCAGTACGGTGCATACAATTCGATTTCAAAACGATTCTCAAATCATAACGAATGATACATTTGTAGTGGTTCAAATTGTCTGAAAATATCAGACCGAAAATATGAACAAATCTCAGAATAATCAGTTTCAAATGTAGGGAAACGACCCATTCATGCAGCTAATCAAGTTTGACAATCAGCATGAGGTAGTAAACAAACTCGCTATACTTCTACTTCCGGTATACTTCGGTATTCATTCTTCTTCCGGTATATTCCTCGAGTGTGTAAAAGTGCCTTCCGGTATATTATTCGTATATTTGAAAGTGAGCTTGTTTTGTTTTATAGGTACTGGCTACCTATGGAAGGGCTACTATCCAGTGTCATTACAAGAAGCAATGACCAGGGGATCCTCACTTAGGCCTTATGACCTCCCAATAAACTTGAAGATGAGGCGAATTCTAGGTGAATACATGCGACGAAACTATCAGAACAAGTTCTACGCCAGGTCACAGAACCTCGTTCCTGTGTTGAAGAAAGCTTATGACGACGCTC
>JAUMHH010000831.1:0-11577 GCA_032359455.1 Chlamys rubida
AAAACACTTCACTAATCCAACAACGAAAACGACATCACTAACTCTAAAGCGGTAAAAACACTTCACTAATCCAACAAAAAAAACGACATCACTAACCCTAAAGCGGTAAAAACACTTCACTAATCCAACAACGAAAACGACATCACTAACCCTAAAGCGGTAAAACACTTCACTAATCCAACAACAAAAACGACATCACTAACCCTAAAGCGGTAAAACACTTCACTAATCCAACAACGAAAACGACATCACTAACTCTAAAGCGGTAAAAACACTTCACTAATCCAACAACGAAAACGACATCACTAACTCTAAAGCGGTAAAACACTTCACTAATCCAACAACAAAAAGAGTTCACTAACCCTAAAGCGGTAAAACACTTCACTAATCCAACAACAAAAAGAGTTAACTAACCATAAAATGAACAAAGAACACACCTCATTAACGCAACAACAACGAAAATCTGTACTAGCCCTTAAATGGAAAACAAATAACCTTCCTAACCAAACAATGTAAAAGACTTTACTTATCTCACAAAGGACAATATCACAAACCAAACAACGAAATTACCTCACTATCCACACAAGATGTCACTAGCCCTATAAAGAATACCACCCAAAATAAAACAAATTATAAACCTCGTAAAAAAGACATCATCAACCCTGTAGAAGGAAACAACAAACTTCGCACAGAAATACCATCATTTTCCCAGCAACGAACAAAAATCCATCACAACCATCAACAAGAAACATCATCTCCCTCACCTGCATTCATGCAATGTGCACACATTTTAAAATCTTAAATTTAATTTTCATTGATATATGTATATGTGGCGATAAATATCTTTGTGTAAGAAAAAAATGTATCTTCTCCTGTTTATATAAGTTATTGTGGATTCAAATTCCATAGACTGGCTGTTTGCTGAGGATTCGTCAAGTGGAATGTACCTACTCGCCCACGACAAAGTACAGAATGGAAGATATTCATTAGGAACGCGTTGGGAATAGAAACTTGCACCCTGTATACGTGGAAACTGATTTAATGGAAAATTGTTATATGGAGTTTATATAAATATATGCAACTGAATCGAATGTAACAAAAACAAATACTTTAGGCTAGTTTTGTAATCTTAGAACAGACGATTTCAGAAGGAAAATATGAAAATTGTTACACCAACTTATCTCACAAAGACCAAATCTTAAGATGATACCGCTAGGAAAAGAACCGAGGACACACGAAAGCAAAAGGAAACACATTATTAACACCAAAGTAAAGAGAAACCTGATAGTTCCGAAGTGCAAGTATTTCTTTTACCGCATCTGTAACTTCTAGGTGAGTAACTACTAATGTCAACGGTAAAACGAAGTGGTATATTTCAAACAAATTTGGTATAAAAAAGGCACCAACGAGATAAGAGATGTGCTCATTTATCTTAATGGGTTTTAATATTTGAAAGTTAGTTATTAATAAACACTAACGCAGTACTCAAAATTGCATAACCTTTCAATATTCATGTAAAACAGTTTTCTGTTTACAAAGTGTAACATTACGTATCTAGAAGATAACCATAAATTACACAAATCATATTTAATGAAATATAAAATCCACGTTTATTAACAAATCTGATAAATAAGTGTAAGGTGACTATCATTTAATTGCCGTAAGATTGCTCTGATATTACGCTATAAGAAATTGTATTGGGACGATCTGTGTCTGCTTTAAAATAATTCCTCGGCAATTATCCCCGCTCTCTGTCGATGTACAGCAGGAGATCTGTGTTTTGACGCATTTCTACATAAGTGAGGATGCGCTTCGTTAGGAAAGAATCTTAATTAAACGACCAGAAAAATACATCGTCAACAGTTGCTAACATTTTTATTGGCTATCGACACACATCTCGCACTGGAGCGGGTCCGCTAATTGTTAGGGCGCCGGGCCTCGAGATAGTTCCTTTCCATAAGTAGTGCCTGCATTCTCGTCCTTATTGCTATGTGTGGTCGCCTATTACATGAGAATGCAGTCAACTTTAACAACATAACAGCCCACGGTACATCTACTTTAATAAAACTTCCATCAAGAGCTCGGCTAGTGTAAAACAGACGTCGGTCGCTGGATAGTGCTTTCTCTATTCCTTTAGACGACTGACTGCGTGGCTCGGATAGCGTACTCACCAATATCCTGACCTAATGAAGGACTCGTATGGTGTAATTTGTTATGAAGAGTCAGTGACGGGAGCCCTGGCGAGAACTGTGGAGTCGTTAGGGAACGGAGTAGGGATGTCTACCAACCAACAGACAGAGGCCAGCCTCCACTCCCATCATCACTGCTAATTAGCCCCCGGCAGGACGGATCATCCTCCCAATTACAGCAATTGGCTCCTGGTAGTTGCGATAAACCAAAACGCCGAGAGGAACCTGCAGCCTCGGGTTACACCAACAGTTGGTTGACGGCACCTGTCACTGTGGCCGGTGTCTGCATTAGCCGGTCCGGCAAGGGAGGATTACCGTCTGTGTTACAGGCCGGTCTGTGTGGGCGAGCCCAGACGACACCTCAATGTGTTTACCAAGCAATGTATACAGTTCCTATACAAACCACGGCATAGTTATGCTAACAACATTACAAACTACCATGTCAAACCAAACAGTGCAGCAATATGTATTTAAGTTATGACTGATTTTTTATCGTGAAATTCAATTTGCACGTGGATATATTTTATTCCACAAATTTGCAATTCCTAATCCGTGCTATGGTCATGTAAAACATATTACGAAATACTGTTAAGAGTATAAGTAACAAATCTGTGAAATGAATCTCTCCACTCTTAGACACCTGTGAATAACTATAATGACGGTAATCTGGATTTTGTAAAGCATTTAAATGATACAAAGGAAAGAATGCGTTGACAAATCTGAATATTTGGATAATGTAAAACAAACGTATTTCATGGATATAACCTCAATATATTGGCTGCAACGATATAATTCAAAAGTGAAAACTGATTTTCCTTGAGATTGCAAGCATGTGTAATAAATATCAATTTCATCTTGATTAGGTGAGTTTTAACATGCTGGATCTCGGTTGTGAAAATAGACAGTATAACGAGAAATATTACTTCAGTCAAACAATCGCCTTTTACTTATAAAATGTATGTTTGTCTAGTCTTAATTTCGCGCTTTTATTGTTAAATCATATTCGCTGTTATGATAAATTCGCCCTCATTGCAGAAGGCGAAAAGGCGAAAATTAAACTGCCGCAAAAACTTCATGGTATACAGTAAACTACATAATGTACATCTGGTCTTTAATGAATATCTCCCAGTCCTCCTACGCCTGTAGATATTTATCAGGAACTTCAATGAAAACTGCAGCCAAAAACTGTCAAGGTTTTAGAGGTACCTGCTCCTTTTTCTAGATGCTAAACACCAAATGCAGTGACGACAACAATCTACTCAACAATACACTTAAATATCTGAACCAACAACAATAGAATACATAAAGAACACACAATCCATTTTAATGCATGTCCACTTGCTGCAGGGAACACAATTCTAATAAAAAAGACTCTTTTCAAGTTTGGATGCGGTGTCACTCAGTCCAAACGAGCATTTTCAGGCCTAAAACCTCTAAATGACTGATTGGATGAATACTGTGATAGTGCTTTTTTTAGCGGATCCAAATGTTAGCGTTTTACGGGATTTTAAAAGATTATCGCTTTGAGGAATTTACGCAATCGCACTATATGCAAAAGGAACTATATACAGAAATTCCAATTAGCGCTGTCATAATCTAGCATAGAGTTTAAAAAACTTCTATCTATGGCCATATTAGAATGGCAGTCCCGAGCTAAAGGCAAAATTCAGGGATTCCAACATGCTTTCACCGCAATACTACTCCCGCTAAAACAGCCGATCCACGAATTTTCCAGAATAGGCCACAAGTATTGATCCGACTAGGTGTTGCCTATGAGATGTCCCACGTCCTATCGGGTTCACATGTATCTAAGTTTTAATCACGTTTTGACCATAAGATATCTCATTGTTTAACTGCAACGGTTCCGCATTTGTGATAATCACCGGGACTATATCATCGTTATATTAGGATAAAAATGTATATTGCTATTTACTAACACTTCAGAAATGGACGAAAATGTCAATGCCAAGTCATTTGAACTGTTATAGCCGGATGTCTAGTTTGCGTTACTAGAGTGTGCGTTTCAAGAGTGTCCCAATGAAGCAGAAGACTCTTTCCTTTCCGAAACGCATGGTCTTATTTCCCTTGTACATTTTCAATGATCTTCGTTTGAGTATTTTTTTTCGGTCCATGGGTTGCCATAATTTCATTGATTTTGAGTTCGATTTACGGGTTTGTGCATGTTTCAGTATTCTAGTTCTTGATTACAGTGTCGACAATTTGGTTTTAGATTACATCAAGATGGAATGGCTTTATCGAGAATGAGTCGGAAAAGAACGCTGATATAAATAAGTCGCAGTACATGAATTGTTGATGACACTGCAGGGACAACAAACACACATTACTATTGTACCCCCGAGCCTGCAGGGACAACAAACACACATTACTATTGTACCCCCGAGCCTGCAGGAACAGGATTTGTTGGTCAAGGTTGTCGCACACACAGAGAAACGGTAGCCTCTAATTGAAGTAAGATCAAAATCATGGTAAAAAAACAACACGACAGCATATTTAAACTAATAAATTGGAAACAAAGCAATGCCGTTGAATACGATATGAGTTGGTTGGTACCTTACACATGTTGAACATTTGGTTGCGACACACTCTAACCCCTCTATAAACAGGGAGAAGTAATTAACGATATATATAACACTATCGTGATAGTCATCCTAATCATGATGAATGATACGGGCTGCCGCCAATATATTTTAATAGACAAAATATAAAGAAAGGTAAAAAGTACTAGGGACCATAAAGCCGATTCGTTAGATCGTTCTCTATGTACCAATTATCATTACACCTCATAATGACACCAGTCATTCCAGTAATGTTACACTATAAACATTTCACAGACAGTATTCACACTTTCAATATAACATCTAATCAAACCGAGTTTTTGCTTCATTACTTAAGCACTTAGGGACGTTTGAAGCTATTTCTGGTTTTTATTCTTTTAAATTACATCCATCTATCGTACAGTGTTTCCATTATAGACATCATTAAAAGTGTGAATTACTAAGAATAAATTTCAATTATTAAAAAAAGAAGATTGTTTTTTTCACAAATGCAAAATTAAATGACCTATTACACCTTCAAAATTCGGCTCTTATCGTTGAAGTTGGTTTTGAAATTTTTTCATTTTACACATGAAATGATAAGTAATGCAAGATAAGCAAAAATATAATTTGTGCTTATGTTTTCAACTTAGAACCTGAATTAACGAATACAAATACTTGTCTTCGTTTAGTTTGAAAACCTTTTTAATGTAAAATTTAACATAAACTATTCGATTTTCCGTGGTAAACAATGGAACACGTCGACAGTTTTTTCAGTCAGGTATCTTTACCCACTTCCACTTGGATGATATTCCATGTAGAACTTGAAAGAACAACATACACCGGCCTAAAGTTATTACTTATGTTAGGAAAAGTGCACATCAAATCTTTTACAACACACTGCTTGTGTATAAACAATAAACAATCATACGCTATGTACATCATTTAAATTTTGTTTAAATGAAATGTTTATACCCCGTCTTTATAAAGAACTCGACAAAAGTTTTCGTTATTTCTTAAATTTATTTGAAATCTTACCAATCAGATGTTTCTGATTTTTATCAACAAGATTTGTAAAAATTAGAAACATCAATAATTTTAACACATAAAAACAGAACCAGAAAATATTGCAGTGTAAACAAGCTGCATTTTGAACTCAAAATCGATGAAACTTGGCAAAATACAACCAAGGAAAAATGTACACGGATACTACTGGAGAATTATTAGGAGAATAAGACCAGGATAGGTGAGCGATTGTCTTCTCTATCGACGACACCTGTCATGTAAATCTAAGTCAAGGTCAGGTAACATGGACATTGCTCAAGGTCAGGTAACATGGACATTGCTTTTATCACAACTTCATTCTTCTTTCATTTGTTTAGAAATTGCATACTTATACTTTTAACTTTTAACTTTAACTTTCTAAATCCTGCCAGATCCGCATTGCTTATGAGACTTATTTTATCAATAGATACAAATACAAGTCCGAGACACGGAATAAGTTTGTTAATTTCGATACACTAAATTAGTTTGAATCTTATTTAGTGGTGTATAAATAGTAGTGACCAGTTGAAATATAAGAACGAGGACACAAGTACAGGATTGATACTTGTTGAAGGTAGAAAAAGTATGACCGTGTGGAATGAAATGTTTTACAAATTGCAATACTCGAAACATTACAGTGGTCTGCTAATCAAGTCTTGTTCTTTATCAGTAACAAACTATTCTCCTGGAGTTTTGTGTTCTACAAATATGCCCCGTCCACAAGGACTTGGAATTTGTGCATTTGAAGTTCAGCATAATCCCATGTCGTTATCGAAGCAATGAGGCAAATCAGCTTCCTTTCGCTAGACTCTATTGAAGATCGCTCTTTTTCTAATATAAAACCATTTTCCTCGCAATAATTCAATTTCATAGGCGTTTAATATTGTGTGTGTTTTCCACGCCACTGGTAGGCACGGTCGTAATCCTATTATGATGACCACGGTGGACCTCTCTGAAGTGTTCCCCGACAACACTGATCCCCGAACTTTGACTGGACTTCCAACAACCATTGACCCCTGTCATTCCAGAATCAAATACAAATTTCGTAACAATGAAATTTCTTCACAAACCTTTTCTTTGCTCAAAGTTAATATCGATGGCGGAGAAAATCAAACGGCTACTGTATGATGTGGGAGAAGTTGATTGTGTGTGACATTTGACTTTGGATAGGATTATGTGTCTAGTGTGTGGTTGGGAACAGGTGGTCCGGGGTCAACGTTTCTCTGTATCCACATCGGTATAACAGAGACAGGAGGTCAAAAGCACAGCGAAATTAACATTGAGTAAGTGAAAAGGAAATCATCTCAACATTGTCTTCCATTCAGATGCAAAGCAAATTTGCACCCCTCAAATGAAATAGAGCAACATACATTATTAAGATACACTGTCTGTATTGCAGGCAAAATGCAATGTATCGAAGGCCGTTTAAATGTGAAAAAGATAGCTAGCAACGTATTTAAAGTTTTAAACCCGAAGTGAATGATGTATATATCAATTTGGGAATCAAACGTCAAATTGTCAATAACCATGTATATGTTTGCTGAATTATTAATAGTACTTTTTCTTTTATTAACTGACATTGAAACGTATAGAAATTATACAGGATGCAGAACGTAAACGTAATTATAAACTTTTAACCGGAAAAGTTAACCGCTCTCAATTAAGTCTTGTTATTATGCTTTGTTTACCGTTTATTAGAATCGTTTGCCATTTAACCATTGTTCATTAATGTTGGCAATGTACCGTACCCTTGGATGATTGCGTTCATGTTGAACTTTTATTCCAACTGCAGACCATTTGTATAAGTCGTCGGATCTCGTACAGCGTACAGATTAGCCACCGCGTAGTGTACACGTGCTTTACAGGAGAAATGCATGCTTATCATTCACCAAGCGCTAATCAGTAAGAATGTCAATAAACACTATCATATCGTCTATTAATGTCACAAAGTATTTCTGAAATCATATATAATTGGAGATAAAATCATCATTATAAGATACGTATGTTTACTTATTAATAGACTTCTGAGATATACAGACAAAACCATTAGCTAAGGTCAACGTTTCAAATTCTCAAAATCTGTATCGATTTCATGAGTTAAAGTTTATTTAAAACCAATTGAACTCATATTAAAAATAACATGTACATCTACACGAAATTACTAGCATTGTGTCTGCTGTTCTGTGTACGATATTCAGTAAACTTAAAGTCATAGTAAAAACATTAAAACATGCATGCGATAAAACTTCCTTTATATAAACATCAAAGGTTAAATCCTTGGGTACATTGTAACTTCACTCCTCTGTTGCATGTAATGTTCAAACAGAAAGGGTGGCTGATTATTAACCAATCATTAATTTCAAAAGAATTGTAAATATCATTGTATGGAAATTTATGTTAAATCGGATAGCCGTCATTGCAAAAAATTGAGTTCCAATTGTCTGGCATACTTTTCGCACCTTTTTCCCACAGGTAAGGATAGTTATTTTCTATATACATGTACGCATACGACCCAGTGTTATTCAGATCGCACTGATGTCGTAGGTGAATTGAACATAATGTGCTATTATAGAGGGAAAGCATCATTAAGTCTGCGAGTCCTAACTCTCGACTTTCCCAGTTTTCTGATATATAAGATATTAGTGATACATCACTTAATAGAACATTAATGTGATATATATTTATTCAATGTGTGTCACAAATCGTCTCATTTGTGCGATGTCATGCTTCTTTATATTTATCAAATTTGTTTATCTTGATAAAGCAATTATATCAAAGAGGGTAATTTATATCATACAATGGATTCGGAACCACTTCAGCAATCCTGTCAAGCGGTTTTCGATTCTGAGACTACATGGATGGACATCTATGTCCTTAAACACACTGGCTATATAAGTGGGGCTTTTGAATAAGGCTACACTAACGAGGCTACACATTCTATCATTGACATTTTAAACTTTGTTTCATGTGTGACATTAGCCTTTTAAGTGTAGATATGAATTTAAGCATTTACATGAATTTTCTTAGAAATTAATATCATCATATTTATTGTCTAACTAAAGTATTCTAAACCAGCAAACCATTTTTCAAACATTTTCACGTAAATTGCAATTATAAGATTAGTCATTAATCCCAAATTCTAGCTGATATTTAGTGAAAGTTTAATCCTCGTTAGAATCAGTTTATTTTAAAGTAATTAACAGTATTAAGTGTGTAATATAAAGAAATATAAACATTAAGTGTTTAAAATTGATAGTACTTAAAGGTATGTGATGCAAAGTCAAAACCGTGTTTCGTAACTTATGTCGTCAATAAGTGTGTGATGTAAAAATTTACGTTGCTGCATGAATGTTATAATGTCAAAAATTGCATGATATAGGTAAAATTAAGTTTAAGTGATTTACGGTATCAATAAGTGTGTTATGTTAAGAATAATAAACATTAAGTGCTTAAAAGTTATAAAACATGTAAGTGCAGGATTCACAATAAAATTAGACTTTAAGTGATTAACCCTATCAATAAGTGTATGATGTCACGTAAAATAAGCAAAATGTTATTTACGGTATAAATAAGCGTTTAACTAACAAAAAGTTTATTGTTAAAACAGACGTTTACTACAATATATAAACCCGCTGTTTTACAACTAAACGAATTATATGAAATTCATGTTATTTTATACTGATGTTTACTCTCACGCTAAATTGTCTTTCACTTAAAACAAGTAACCAATTAAGAAAACAATAGTCATTGTAGCGATTGTAAAAGCCGTGTCATAAACGATGACTGAATATATTGGTCATGACAAAAGTATTTCGAAACAAGAAAAACCACCAGCTCCTCTGTTCTCGGCTGTTGAAGAAACATAACATGCATTATTTATTTGAAGAGAATATTAACATAATAACAATTCAAACGACGATAATTTTCTTTTTTTTGTCTAAAAGATATAAAAAGACAGGCTCACACCATTTATTGCAAAACTAACTTTATTTTTAACAAAAACAAAATCATTTAATCAGCTAAACATCGTTATTAAGCTAAACATCGCCAAATACACATTCCATCACTTTACGATTCAAATCTGAATTATATATTGAACTTAAATATAGATGTGTACTTCGATATTCATAAGCATTGGTAACACAGACATAAATTGTTGTAGCATAGGTTCATATAAGCCAAGTAGCAGTAAGCTTATGTGTTACATTTCTATGACTTGTATGATATCTACGGTGTCACCGCTACTTGATAAAGATAAAGAGTTGTATACCGTCTTACTATTTACAACTTGATACAACTATCCTCAGGCAATACTATTTAATTGTATATGAAGTAACAATGTTATCTGACGAGACATTGCTCTGGCGACACTTTGGTGGCCTGTAGAGGCAAAGTAAGGCAGGGATTAGATGGGAACATTGACGGTAATACTGTATTAACGTTGTCAATTACAAATTAATTGTGACTCATTATAAAATGTATAAATGTAGATACAATTTTTACTGCAATTTATTATGGTACATCTTTGAACCTCAATTTATGAAATGTTCATATTTCCTGTTAAGAAACCTAAAACACCTGCCACATAGACCGTAATAATGAAGGTTACTTATGGATTGACAGGTGGAAAATGGTTCTTTTGATAAGAAAGAAATTACGTTCCAAATGAATGGTATAACATGTACGTATTTTCTATTTCGTATTACCTCTAATTGCCTTTTGTTCGGTGTCTCCTGTGTTTCTGCTGGTGTTAATTTTAGTTCGGAGCCCCTCCGATTTTTTTCCTGTTTTCATGTAGTGTTTCTGTTCTTATTTTGTTCCGTGTTTGCTGATGGATTTGCCTAAATAAATAATTTAAAGATGTAGTTATTTAACATAAGATTTTTCCGAGATGATAATGTATCAACGCCCATTATTAACAAAGCTTATCTTAAATACGAAAGGATTTTTTTCTGTCTCTCCACTTAGTAAATGCTTTGATTGAATGTTAAACTTTATGCACAGACGTATATTTACACGGATATTTCACCTGATTTAATAAGCAATTTTGTATCAGTAATAAATAAAGTGGCGTTTTTCCTGAATAATAAAATATTTTATTAAATAAACTTCACCGGATACCACAATAAAAACTGAAAGATCCGTTCATATTGAAATAAATTTCAATGTTGTTCCTTTTCTCATTTTTATATAGAATCATACATATGTCAATAGCTGTGAGGTTTCCTTAAAATAGTGATATTCTTTTTCCTTCCTTTATTAATTTTCTATATACCAAGTATCCTTTGTACTTCATGTAAATATATTCTTTCATTTTCAATCCACTTGATTTCAATGGTTGGGAAATACATATTTGTATGGCGTCTTTTCGTTCGTGTTTTATCCTTGTATGTTAACGCTGCAACTTAACTTAACTTAACTTTACTATCCATTTCAGTATGTTGTTATTTTTCATTAGTTTTTCCATTTAAATTGTTCAGTTTTTTTCCAAATAACGATGTCTTTTTTTATTCATTATTTGTTTCGTCCATATAGCTCAGATATATTACAATGAAAATTATTTAAAGTACGACATCCAACAATCATATTTTGTTATTCATAGATCACGCCTGATGATCATGTGGGTCCAACATTTAAATTCTTTATACTAATGCATAAGCTTACACGGTCTTCTGAAGCTAAACTTTCGCAGTTAATTTAGGATTTTTCATAAAAATAAAAATATAAATTAGTGCACCAAACTTCATATTGTAATAAGAAATTTCAAATTATGTATTTAGGGGTCGTTC
>JAUMHH010000842.1:0-11577 GCA_032359455.1 Chlamys rubida
TACTTTACTGTACAATATTATAGATTACTTAATTGTACAATATTTAAACTGCTACGGAGTACTTTACTGTACAATATCATAGATTACGTAATTGTACAATATTAACACTGCTAGGGGGTACTTTACTGTACAATATTATAGATTACTTAATTGTACAATATTAACACTGCTAGGGAGTACTTTACTGTACAATATTATAGATTACTTAATTGTACAATATTAATGATTTCTTAATTGTACAATATTTAAACTGTTATGGAGTACTTTACTGTACAATATTATAGATTACTTAATTGTACAATATTTAAACTGCTACGGAGTACTTTACTGTACAATATTATAGATTACGTAATTGTACAATATTAACACTGCTAGGGAGTACTTTACTGTACAATATTATAGATTACTTAATTGTACAAAATTATAGATTACTTAATTGTACAATATTAAAACTGCTAGGGAGTACTTTACTGTACAATATTATAGATTACTTTATTGTACAATAATAACACTGCTAGGGAGTACTTTACTGTACAATATTATAGATTACTTAATTGTACAATATTTAAACTGCTAGGGAGTACTTTACTGTACAATATTAAAGATTACTTAATTGTACAATATTAACACTGCTAGGGAGTACTTTACTGTACAATATTATAGATTAATTAATTATGCAATATTTAAACTGCTACGGAGTACTTTACTGTACAATATTATAGATTACTTAATTGTACAAAATTATAGATTACTTAATTGTATAATATTAAAACTGCTATGGACTGCTTTACTGTATAAAATTACAGATTACTTAATTGTATAATATTAAAACTGCTATGAACTACTTTACTGTAACTTTACAACAACAATGCATACTATACAGTACTGAAGTACAGTGTAATACAGCTGTTACAGAGTACTGTCATCCATTATCAGACAATAATGCTGAATGATCCACACAGTAAACTGAAGTCATCGCAAACTGGTGTCATGTTTTTTGGCCTAATATTATTAAACATTATCTTGGTGTTCAGAATTATGCCAAAATATCTTTCCAGTGTGTAAAACTTACAAACAAGCTGAACACTGCACTTAAGAGTTCAGTAAAGGTTCTGCATTGTTCGAAAAATTTGTCCTTTATTAAATATTGATTCTTTGTTTATCAACACTATAATAAATACATATGAGATAGCTGTTCCATGCATGCGTTGTCTTTTATTTCTTCATTGCTTAATCTATCTTTTGTTTTCTTTTTGTAAAGGTGACTGGCAATTCAGTTACAAAGGAGACGATACGAGCATGCGCGGAATGGGCCGAGGCTACTTCCCTTATGGAAGTATGATTATGGGAGGAATGAGTGGTGGAATGTACTATAACTAACTGTTTAACACACAGGTTTTGAATATGGTGTTGACGGAAATAGTTAAATCATTTATCTTCGAAACTATACCGTAAACAAGTGAACGGCCGACGACGCTTATACTTTTCGTCTTGTGCAAGATCAACTGTGGTTATTTGAGACGATCACTTTTCCGATAGATGAACCCTCGTTTCTTTTATAACCTTTTCAAGCTTAAATATCTTTTGAGTTGTTTAATGTGTGTTTTATGAATAAACATATTTTTCAAACTGATGACTGTTGTTCTTTATTTGAAAAAAATGTATTGTTGGATATAAAGAAGACAGAAAACGCATTTTTTTGTATATTTGCTTATATATTTTTCCTAATGGTGTTAAGAAAGATTAGTTCGATGTTAAGTACAATAACATTTATATGTGTCCATTAAGAGAACTTTATATTGCAATAAGATAGTGTTTTAATACAGCCAACTATCATGTACATTTGCCTTTAATCTCAAGGTCTTCTACAAAAATGTAAGCGTCATGTCAACAATAATCTTAATGTTATGTTGACAATAATATGGATGCTATTTTGACAGTAATCTTACTGTTATGATTACAGTAATCCTAATGAAATGTTGACAGTAATGTTATTGTTATGTTGACAGTAATATGAATGCTATGTTAACAGTAACGTTACTGTGATTTTCACAAATATGCATTTGCAATCAACTGATTGTCATACACTGTAGCTCAATAAGGAATATTAAATTCGTATTGTCATAACATCTAGACAACATGTGTTATTACCAGTCATGTATGTGTATAATACTCTCGACATCACAAGGACCACATTTTGACCTGTTCCAGCTACAAGAAGGTATAAGTCAAGAAAAGATGGTATTTGTAAACTTAAAATTATATATATATAGAAAACTTCCACAATTGTCTTCAAAAATACAATGAGGAAATAAACAAACATGACCACAATAAAGCACGATATATTACCGAGCATATCATTTTAAATTTTTAGATTTCATAATAAAGTCACTTAATTATTTTTGGTGGAAATCCCAACGTCTACTCCAACTTAAAGAAGAGATAACACTTACAGCAAATGTCCATGTCATAGATGTCGCCGTTTAGACATTTGCAAAGCAATACATAACAGTCTATACATTTAATTACCTTCTCTGTACCTGACAACTTTAAAAGTTTAAGAAGCCAATGAAACTGTTTTAAGTATCAATTTATTTATTTATTTAAAATGTTGGCCAAAACCTATTATTGTATATAATTTCAGTTTTTTCTGACAAGTGTCTGGAAAGAAGAATGCAAATCAGTTACATAACTGTGTATGTTTGTATCGTATTGTCTAGTCAAGCCAACGGTTAGTTTAGTGGCGTGTCATTACTACCGCATATAAGAATTATTATTTCTCTGTACAAAACGTTTTTAAACAATAGGAAAAAGAGAGTACATTTTCTGTATAGGCAGTACTTCTATGATCATCGTGCCATTCACACCATGTCGATAAACAATTTTTTATTGACCAACTATACCGAAAGGATTATTAATAACATACCATTCGTTATACCAAAGTTCAAATAAAAAACAATGCATTTGTTACATAGAGTTGAAATTATGAATACTATTTGATAAAAAGAATATTATATTGAATCCATTGGACTCGCCTAATAAATTCAATATGACATGGACACGAATATAAGGTACATGAATTGTTTTCATTAATAATCAAAACGAATATTATTTTGTTTTACTTCTTCATCTTCTTATAACTGTGGGCAGATAATATTGACTTTACTAATACGTTTTAAGGTTTTAAAAACGGTTTAAGTTTAACAAAATACAAAAGGAAATACTTACATGTGGCGACAGAAACGTCTACCCTTGGAAATTACTCTTTTCATTATATATTGGAATAAATATAAAGTTCGAGTTTCGTGTTGAACGTCAGTAAAATAACTTAGAAAATTCTAGGAGAAGCATGTCTTGTCACTTAACATCTGCTGCTTTGATACAAACACAGTTTGTAAATAATTATCGAAGCCAAAACATAAATCTTGATTTACTTTTAACAAGACAATACTAACTCTACGCCCTAATGTTAAACGGTGTATATGAAAGTAATAAAACGATCTAGCATTAAAGTACAGGTAATGATATGTTAAGTTGCAAGTTAGGTATGCAACTTCAGCATGTCTCGGTGATCCTTATCTGTGTGTCTAACAATGGGCCGGCATACATATAAACGTGCCATGTGGTGATAATGTTTACTAAGATGTGCTTCCCGGCATGAGCCCTTGACACACAAAGTGCAAACTCCTTGTCTCGTTTACAACAAAGGCTCGGCAATTGTGCCGATAAGCAGTCTACATTCACACGGACATCAATAAATAATCGATGGTACACATTTAATTGACCTTTACACAGTGACTTTGTCCTGCAATTTCTGCATACTTCCGTCATAATTGGTATAAATATACACGCATAGATCTTCCCAACACACCGAATCCTCCAGCACATCGACACCGCTGTACCCAAACTGTCTCCACTGAAACAGGTAAGAGGATTTGACAAGTTATAAGGAATGATTCAGCAATTGGATCAGACACATTATGAAAAACCTTTTTTTCTTTATCAAGTATATTGACTATTCATATATGTTTAATTTCATATGTCATTGTCTTAATATTTGCCTCCTCGAACAACTTACAAGTTGATTGTGAGTCCAGAATAAGTAAATCCTAAAAATGAATGACAAAGTATCGGAATCTGAATTTGGTATTGGATATCTATGGTCCTGGTTGGGGATTAATATGTAGGTGTGATTGATTGAAACGTCACAATCTGACTGATGATCGAACGGCATTTGTTATAAACATTTGCTGTACAGAACTATTTTGTAGGCCCCCCGGAGTCTTTATATAAGTGTTTTACTGCAGAAAACAATTTTTGGGGGGGAATTGTTATAAAAGTGTTTTACTTCAACAATATTTTATTGTTAAGATATATTTTTTTTGTGATTCTATCCTCTATTTATAAGGCGTTTGTTTGTTTTATCTTTGAAGCAACTGTTCCTTTTATTTTGTCTTTATCATTTTTCTATTCTATTTCAGTATATCAGAATGAATACATTCATCTGTCTTGCCTCCTGTCTCGTGGTCGCTGTTAGCTCAGCAGGTTAGTTTTTTTTATTTTACGTATACCAGTGAGTAATATGACTGAGCACGAGAGTTTATTCTAACATTGTTCACTTGAACTTAATTTCCCAGAAAAGGTTGACTACAAAAACCTTTACCATATTCTCTGTTAATAATGAAAAAAAAACAGCGCAAAAAGGCCTCTATTGCAATTTTTGGGTGGTTGAAGAAATATTACAAACCCAATTTATTGTTTTTGCTTTTTCATCTCAATTACAAATTGTTTTTACAAAATGATGTCAAGATTAAATCAATATCATAAATTAAGCTTGGTATAAAACTTCCAAAACTGTATCAAATAATTTCCAATTTATCGTTTAATCTTGCTGAACTGGTGCTCAGTGTTCCATATTTTCTATATAAAATCATTATATTTAACTTAATTTCTTGAAATACTATATATTTTGTTATATTTAATATATCTATATATATTACAATGTACCCAACTCTATCATTAAGCATATTCTTCGAAGTTAGATATAGAATTATAGATGTAGATAGATGTCAATTTTAATTGACAACAGGACGTTATTTTCTTTTCACTATATTAAAAGGCGCTTATTTTCTATTTAGATTCAAATACGTGTAACAAAATTTTAAGTTACACAATCCATAAAATTGTGTAACAAACAACCTTACCAAATAAATGTTGAATTGCTTTACTTCCTTTTGAAAATGAACCGCAGTCTAGTTGTCATGCATGATGTTATTAGAATGTGGCGCTAAAAATTATACTATTAATTCCCAAGCTTTTTTAATATATTTTTGGTTTATGTTTATACTTTAAGATGTAACTACTACACAAATGGTTCCCTTCATTATGGTTTAAACTTGACACCTGAACAACATCAGAAGTATTAGAATTGATCCATTAGAAGTTACTGGAATTTTAGTAACAATAGTCCCACACAAAAAGGACATTTATATTAAAACTTAAATTGTGTCAGTAATTAAGTATATAATATTTCATGGAAACGATATCATCAATATTATTGGAATGTTTCCTGTTTTAGCCATGAATTATTTCTTTGTCACCCCCTAGGGTACGACAAGAAACATGCTGCGCGTTTTACACCAAATGAAAATAAATGAAAGACGTAATAGGATTGTAAATGTGACGTATTTAAATAGTTTTCATTTCGAAGTCATTGGTATCTCTACCCAGGGCTGGGAAAGATGACCCGTCCCACTAACGATAAAAAAACAGCGAAATATCAACTCTCCAATTGCGATATCTTTGTGACACCCTTAAGATATTAAAATGCAATTAATATCTCCTCCCAAATCAATTCAACGTAAACATCATCATCTTGGAGACTTATAGATACAAAGTTTTTATATATCAATATTTCGTGATGAATAGTATGGATTGTAAAACACTATAAGATACGTAGTCATTGCTGACGTTTAGAATCGTGAATTTAAAAAATATGTACAAAATTGCCGTTGCTGTATCTTAGCATTACATTGATCACTCTTACTGTATTTTTTTCTATATAAATAAATTCAAGTCTGTATATGTCACCATTTCCTTTTACAGGAGTATATGGAGGAGGCTCTGGAGGAATGGGAGGTGGTATGGGTGGTGGTCCATTTGGTGGCATGGGAGGCATGAACGGAGGCGGCATGGGCGGAAAAGGAGGAATGGGCGGCGGTATGGGAGGTGGACCTTTCGGCGGAAACGGTGGCGGACCCTTCGGTGGAATGGGCGGAGGAAAAGGAGGAATGGGAGGCGGTATGGGAGGCGGCCCCTCCGGCGGTATGGGCGGAGGTCCCTTCGGTGGAATGGGTGGAGGAAAAGGAGGAATGGGAGGTGGTATGGGAGGTGGTCCATTTGGTGGCATGGGAGGCATGAACGGAGGAGGCATGGGCGGAAAAGGAGGAATGGGCGGTGGTATGGGAGGCGGCCCCTCCGGCGGTATGGGCGGCGGTCCCTTTGGTGGAATGGGCGGAGGAAAAGGAGGAATGGGAGGTGGTATGGGAGGCGGTCCCTTCGGAGGAAGTATGGGAGGCGGACCTTTCGGTGGAATGGGCGGTGGAAAAGGAGGAATGGGTGGTGGTCCCTTCGGTGGAATGGGAGGTGGACCTTTCGGCGGAATGGGTGGTGGAAAAGGAGGAATGGGCGGTGGTATGGGAGGAGGTCCCTTTGGTGGAATGGGAGGTGGAAATAGAGGAATGGGCGGTGGAAACGGAGGAATGGGCGGTGGAAACGGAGGAATGGGTATGTTATGAAGATATCATGCAAGTGCATTTGTTGTTTTTAGAATACGTTTTGAATCACAATTTCTGCTAATATCTTGAACATTTTATCTTTCATTTTAAGAGAAATATAGGATATTGCATATTTTCCCTGAATACCAATTATTTAAAGATCAAGTTAGAAAAATGCTTATGGTGATAACAGTTATATAAGACTGTTATATTACTAAATAGACATACCATTTATATCTTTCATATTCGTATTCTTAGTAATATTTTGTTTACATAATCATTTTTTTTGTAGGGTGAAAGTAATACATAAGCATATATCTAAGGTTTCTATTTCTATATTTTAATGACATCTGTTCTTTATTTCAGGAGGAAGTTACTAGTCATCCCAATTCAATTTCTTCCGTAAATTTCTATTGTAACTGTAACTAATAAAACATGAGTATTCGATATTGATTTGTGTGTTTTGATTAATCAAACTCCGGCAAAATCACATTACACGACCAGAACCTTAAGCAATAACACAGTCTCATCCACGGTCACCTGCGCCCGGTTACTCAGATGTTGGCTTTGGCTATTGTTAACAAGTGGTTAGTTAAAAACTCAAAGTATTGCCAAGAAGAAACAGGGGCTTTTCAAAGTATAATAAATCCTAAAAACACATTAATCTTATTTGTCTCTACCAGTCTATTGCGTTTAAATGATGGCAGATGGTCTGATTTTTCTGTACTTACATTTTCAAAATTGTCCCTCACAAATAATTAATTCTAACCAACCGTTGAGTAACCGGGGCCTGCATGTCAACCCCTATGTCAAATGTGATTATTGGAGCTGTTTGATCGTAAAAGTTCTTGCAGTATCATAAACTCTTCCTGAAACTTACATGTCACAGTTAATTCGCTATTTTAGAGCACTGGTTTAAATATTTGGAAACATTGTCAAAGGATCGATGTACTAATTCCAGAACACCATGTTTTACTTCCGGTGTATTGTGAAAATTGTCCTTTTATGTGTCGATACATTTTCTTTCGTTTTGTTCTATTTTCGCTCCAGAACATAATGTTTTTACACAATTCTATCAGTTCAGAGACTCATATTTCATATGGGGACAGCAGGAGAAGGATTGTACAGATTTTTACTACAGTGTACACGTTGATGAAAAATGTGTCTAAACAATCAAACTGAAATTTGTTTTTCTCTTTTCATCAATGTATTGTGGGAAACGATCAATACGGTTTGTAATTTGAAATATTAATTATGATATAGCAGTATTCATTAACTGCGAGAAATAATGACATTTATTCAGATGATAACTGCCAACACACCTGGTGTAGGGATTATCAAATAATCTATATCAAAGTTATATTTTTGACTATTGTTATGAAATGTGGTTTCAATGTATCAAAGTGTTATTGTACATGTACGTCCGAGTATATGTTGTAAATATTTCACAAAACTTGCAGGAGAACAATATATTTTATTACCAGCTTTTTTCCGGCAATGTACTATGTAAAAAAGACCACCAATACATTTGATCTAACGATAATTTATTTCCTCATTCAGATATTAAAAAGACCTTTGCTATATAGGATAGTATCAAACAGTACTTAGTATATTAACCAGTTATTATAGTGAGGAAACAGGATGAAGATAAAGAGAACATTTTAAAAGAAAACTATTTTCAATCAATAGCAATGTTAATAATAATAAACGTTGCTTGGTTTCCATTAATATCAAAAACACATTACGATTAAAAAAATCCATCATTCAATAATGTACAAGAATTAAAAGCACGTAGCAATAATAATAATTGACACTACAGGAAATTAATACAATTACAAAAGATTAAATATGTTTCTAATAAATGAGTTTAGGGATTTAATATTTACATATTCATCAAATACAACTATTTGATATATATTATGATCACATATAGTTCTAATTTGTTAAGAATTTCTTTAATCACAATCAAAAGATGGTTCACAATATTTAAGTTCATCGACCATGATAGAGATCTTTGCATTGTATTGCTTGATCCTTTAATGGCGTTTGGCATTATGGACTGATTTAACTTTTTTTTAAATAAAATGGAAATCAATGGAATTCTATTCGAATTTGTCAAAAGCTCTCTTAGTTGTCTTTAATAAGATTCATCAGTTTGGAGAAATGTAATATCAAAGTTTTAATTTCTACACCAACAATGTACATGTTAAACGTGTCGCAACAATGTGAGACCGACTGGTCCCTTTGCCCAAGTTTGACAAAGAGACAAGTCGGTCTTGAAACGTAGCAACACGTTTAATACATACATTGTTTGTGTAGAAAGTAAAACTTTGACATCTCTCATAGTTGTCAGTTTGTTTTGTATGGCGAAAATTCCGACAAAACACGAACTGATGCTTTTGAAGTCAATTGGCCCTATTTGACTTTGTTTAAATGAAACATTACCAGCCAAATAAAAGCGATTTTCAAAAAATCCGGATTCATTTTGGAATGAACTACACGTAACTAGTTGGTATGCAAAAACATTGCAGTATGGATAATACAGAATCTTTAGTTGGTTTACTCACATAGTGAACTTATTTGTCGAAGCAAAGTTCTGAATATCATACTTTTAGTCAGTTTTAACTTACCCTTTAAGAAATTAAGAAAATTATATAAATCTGTGGTAAGGAAAATTGTAGAATAAGATATGGTAATGTTTGTCAATTGCCCACAATGTTCATAGAAGAGTTGCAATTACACCTATCGATTGTTTATAGGCTTCTTAACACACAAAATTTCTGCAAGAGCTAGGTAAGGAAAATTTATTCCACCGGCGGAAAAATATTAGGCTTACATTTCTCAACATGATCAAATATGAACTCTCACTTCCTATCTTATCTTTAACATCTCTTTCCCCTTCCAGTTCACCTTAATCGACATTATAACCATTGGAACTATCCCAAAAACTATTTCTTCTCTAAATCAATTAGTGCACGGAACAAACTTCACTCTTTAGTTAGAGACTCTCCTTCACATTTATCAGACTCTCAAAATTAATAAAGCTATTTTAAATCGAACTTTCTCTGTCATCTAAGTGGCCGATTAAGCCTGACTATTTATTTTTTTATTATTTTTAAAAATGTACAATGGCAAGATGTTTTAAGGAAACACCTACTTGGTTTCAAAATGAAGCAACTGACTGGGAGAGATATATGGCGATTTAATAGAATAGGTGTGAATTAATTCTCTCATTTCATTAATTGACAACCTTTCATAAATTGTTACATTATAAATATCAGTTTATGTCAGATATTGATTTGTGATGTTTAATCGCCTGGCAGTAACGACATCAGCAGCAGAAAAGTGGTAGTGATTCATGTTTTAGTAGTAGTAATTTATCAAGCAAAAACGTTGAGCTTGTAACTCTGGGTTCAATTTCATCGTTTATTAATATATATATAGACCTACAACATGAAATAAACAAAAACGATACATCCATGTATCTGTAATTTCTATCGAACCTTCTTTCGATAGTTACAACTTGTGTTTCTTTAGTTAAATTCTTAGCTCTAATAATTCAATAGAATTACATGTAACAGTAAAACATATGCTATTAATTTATAACCATTAATATACAGTCCTTTATATTCAGCTAACGCTTACAGTATACATGCATTATACAAACCATTTAACCATCACAAAATACCTACCTTTTCTTTACGAAGAGGGATTCCAAAACGAATGTCTGTCTGCTTTATCACCTGTAGTACACCTTACAACAACAATATATATTAAACATATAAGAACTCGTTTTGTCGTTAAAAACAACCAGAATAGCTATACAAAAAATTAAATCTTCAAAAATTCAGGTATGCCCTATTACAAAATGAATTCAAAACATCAAACTTCATAATTATTGCATCTTTAGCGTTGTTTAAATATGTTTTGATACAAGTACTTATATTAAAATCTCCTGGACACAATGGGTTTGTCTGGTACAGCTAGTTGTATAATGGTGCATCAGGTACGTGTTCTTTGGGCGGCCGCACTCTCACAGCTGACCAGTGCGCAGTACACCAAAACAACTAAAGGCAATGACCTTACTTAAATATGATTTGTCACGTGATTCTTATCTTATTAGTCACTTTCATTCAAACGCAAAGCTACATGTAGGAATGTGCGATGTAGAACGCTGATCATCGCAGCATACACACGCGTCCCGCTAAAAGTGGTTCAATGTAATTCATGATACAATAAGTTAATAAAGATAATACATTTAATCATGTCACTTTTACATTATGAAATTCTGTATTATAATCTAAATATAGCCATGTGTTGTTAGGTTCGTTAGGTGACTCTAATTGATGCATAAGTCATAATATGTCTTTTTTAAGGAAAGACACTGAAAAACCGGTTAGCTAGATTAAAATTACAAAGGACAATATCAACATTCAAATGATTTGTTATATTGAAAAGAATGTCTTAAAAATAAGAAAACATATAACGGCTTAACACATCGAGAGCAATTTTAATGAAGCTGTAATTTCGTTCATTGTATGTATCAAAATTGTAAATAATCTATAAATTCAATCAAAGTTGGTTTACATACTTCCTGTCTTTAGCTACTGCCTACCACAGTCAAACTACAGTCAAACCTGATGTTTAAATTTCGTTTGAATCTCGTTAAGATCACCTGTAACTGGTTTTCATAAAATTTAACAAATCATAATAAATCTTAATAGCAAAATTTTGAATTTCTTCTTGATGCATTGTTTATCCCATTTGGTTTTAACAAGGAAACCTTCATTTTCGGTTTATT
>JAUMHH010000864.1:0-11576 GCA_032359455.1 Chlamys rubida
GTGTTTCAAATATACTACAAAAACTGCTAAGTAAAATCGTATACTCTACTAATTTAACATCCTCGATATCCAGGGGTTACGCTCACTTACGCTCTCTGCACCCTGGCATATGTCATAGCAAAATCAAAGGCACACGGCTAGCTATTTGATTGGTGTCAGGTAGAACATTTCCTTTTGATATCGAGGATGCTAATTTAAATGTATCAAACGTTGTTATCTTAATTAAACAGCCGGCCGGATCAATGTGACCACGTCAGATTCAGTGTGCCCGTGTACATATACAATGTATATATAATTGTCACCACGCCAGCGAGTGGCACTCACATTGTAACTAAGGGCGCCAACAGGACTTATCAAATGTGGGCGTCATACGGACTGATCACCATCATGACTACCACCGCTGTGGTAAGTTTACTTACTATATGTATAATATTGATTAAATTTTACTGTATGTAATAATCGAAAATTATATTAATTTTTCTCGCACCTCAGACAGAGATATCCCCCTCATACCCAATACTAGATTTTTTTTATCTCGACCGATCTGTCTGGTACCTTCACGTGACGTTTCGCGGAATTTTGACACTGCGATGTATTCATCCACGCATGAACGGCTTGAAATTGACAGCATGCATTAAACACATTGTGTTTTGTCGTTATATGTAGTGTGTTGGTGTTATTGGCTACCTGATGTTGTAGATTGACAATCTACATTAAACATATTCTGTTTTGTCCTTATATGTAGTGTGTTGGTGTAATATAATCTAAACTGTGAAATACGTTGTCTGCTTTGTAATGACGGACTACATTTTTACGCGGAAACATTCAAATGTAGCTTTAGTAGTGATGCCATTTATATTTGAGGCCACAGTCTTTAGCAAAATTGGATAGTATTTTTCGAACTTAAAGATGCGAGAAAAAAATCAATTACCTGAGCCAGGCTGGTTATCTCAGTCTCGGGCTTAGATTCTGCAACATCACAACCTCGGCTTACGCCTCAGTTTGGATTATGCTACAGAATCTTAGCCCTCGACTGAGATAACCCGATCTCGCTTAGTTACAAGTTATAGATTTTATCAATCTTGCTCCTCAGAGGCACCCATCTCTACGCGATGCATGTTTCCCGTTTGAGACATTGGTGTGAGATTTTTGTATCTTGCGCTTACACGGAAATGTGTAAAAACAAATGGTTTAAGTTTAAAATGTTCACTGCCTTGTAGGTCGGGGTTCCGATGTCAATATGAAACATCGGGTCAAAATAGTGTACAGATGATCAATAGAAGAATAGGTGTGGTCCACCTAAACACTGTCGGCAACTTGTATCGACTCAAATAATTAACAATTCTAATTCATTTGAGATGTAACAAGGCATTTGATTGGTCAATCAAAATAACTACGATATTCCGTCCGCAAATTTATCATTTGCATATGAAGCCCGGATGGCGATTGTTAATGACGTCGATGATCCCGATTGACCCTGCCACATTTGAAATAGATTATGCATGACGTCAAGAACAATAGCGTGACCCCGAAAGCTCAACGCCTCACTTTGAATATTTCTGACGGCACCAATCCACAGCAGAGAGACCCAGAATTTGCAGAAAACACTAAAAAATATCTTAAAATCGTCGATTCTTTCGGTGGTTTTGGTTGAAATGAATTAGAGTTGGGATAACCCTACTGTATTTTGAAATTACAGTAAAGTTATTCCCTATGAAACACACTTAATGCGAAGTATTTCCATACAACTCTTTAGTGTTTTTAACTGGTACACTGTTACACTAGTACAGCGTAGTTCTTTCTTAATATGAAATAGGTGCTACATAGAGGCGAACGCTAAATAAAATTATACTGTTTACATTTTAGTTCTTTGAATAACATAATGTAACCACCTGATAATAGTTTTAGAGTATAAATATTTTAGACGATATCGTATCGCACACAGAGGCACAGGGGCATGGGTCGCTTTACTTGTAATATTAAAAAAAAGTTGTCTCCACTATTTTTTAATATTACAAGTAAGGCGATCCATGTCCCTGTGCACAGAGGTTCAATTTTGTATGCTAACACGATTTGTTTGCAACGCGTGTTTTGATTAGATACGGACCATGTTTAATCTGCGATTGAATCATGATCAAATCGTGTTAAGCTCCTCCCATCGCACTTAAGCCACGCCCCGTTTCCGAACAAATCAATATGGCGTCAAGCTCGAATCTTAGCGAAATCCCGCTGATAAGGCTAGCAGGCAACAGAACAGAAAGGACCGATGGAATGTATTTGTTGAATAAATTAAAAGTAAAAAGTAAAAGTTCCTTGTTCTTAACTCTGTTTATTACTGAAACGTTCGTTCCATCCGTGTGAAGGCATTTAGTTAGATCCGAAATCAAATGAAACATTGCACATGCGTCGTATAAATTTACACAAAACTCTTCACAAATCTAAACAAATAGCCACCGGTTTTGTCGATAAACACAGATTGGCATGCATACTGACATGGAAATGCAAGAAATCGGTCAATATTAATCCAAATGCATCGTATAAACATTGGTAACAGGACGTTCACGAACAATCCAAATATTCCGCCTTGTCAACATACAGATCGAGCGCTCGCCGGTATGGGCGAGGCCAAATGACCGACTTTTGAAAGCTTCTTTCTGATTGGTCAGTCCGCTGCAGAATGACACGTAGCCAGTTCAGGTCACAGAATACTTTGACTACGTACTTTTGAACAAGGAAGAATGGGGATAGTACGTTGTTTCATGTTCTAATCGCCAGTATAGCCACTCAAAACAACGTACTATCCCCTAATTGAAAGCCGCTGGTACATTATATAATTCAATAGAATAGACATGTACATGTTTCTCTATACAATGTAGTATGGACCATACTTTAATTCGTACATCATAATGACTATATGTGTTACGGTATATAACGGTATATAAGGTTAAAGAGGACGTTAGCCGATTTCATTGTGTATAGCAATGTAACAGGAGAGGAAAAAAGCACGACCAGACCGGGGTTCGAACTCGGGACCCTTCGAACTCTAGACGGACACTCTACCAATTGAGCTATCTGGTCTGCCAACGATCGACCCAGTCCAGTTCCGCTACACACATTTAAACCGTTACCAGCTCTTGCCACGTGGAGCCTTTTTCATTTTTATTCTTAATCATCAAATGATACCATAATAAAGCAAAGTTGCAAAATCAAAAAGGAAAATGCAGAAATTGGATATTGCAGAAATTGGATATTTACATTCAGTAAATGTTAATGTAAAATGTAGACCTCCTTTACGATGACTAGATACACATACATATGCATCTTGTTCAGAGCATAACAAAGAAACTTATATAATGGTTCTATTATTAAGAGTTATCGAATATTGGTATTAACAAGAAAGTATTTATTTATTATTTGTGCATTTTTCGAAAAAACAACGGGTCCCTGTTTTAGCCAAAACTTTCACTGACGCAAAGTGTATTGACGATTTAATTCAAATGACTTCATGAGCAATTTCCATTATTTGAGTCGATTGTTGCGATGCAATTTTGTTATCTACAACCCTCTTCGCCAGGATTAAAAGGATATGCATGCATGTGAATATTGTATTTGGTAAATGAGTTTTTTCTACCAAGTTGTCCGATATTCTGCAATGTACGAAATATCGTTTAGTCCAGTATATATACGATATAGGTCGATTTGGCTTTTCATGATAATCCCGGGATTGCCAGTTCGAACCCGAGTTTGCAGACTCAACGAAAATGTAAAAAAACAAAACAAAAACAAAATACCCTTCTCCTGACATATACATGTATCTTGCGTAATGTTGCTCTTTTACATGGACCCAAGACCGGATTTTTCACACACAAAGAATATGGCACTTTTCTATGATGTTTTGTTCTTTTACAACCTGATATCATACTGAATTTGATTAAAAACTGATTGATTGTGAATTTTCCTAATTGACTGTGTAAAAGAATTTACATGTATTCCATATGTAACTATACGCATCGTGGAGCCTACAGCAGAATCTCAAAACAAAGATGCCTGACATATATTCTTTATAACTTGTACCGCCTTACTAAACCACACCGCATATCATCAGTATAAAATACATACGTGGGAAATATCGATTATGGCGTCATAATGACTGATGACGTTGTACGCAGGTTTTATCTGTGTGTGCTGGGTTTGGTCTCGATAGATAGAAATGGGCCAGGAAATCGGCGTTATGTCATAGAAATCGCTGAAATTGAAAAATAAAATAAATTTATCTGAGACCATATGTTTCTGTATTGAAATAGATTAATTCTATTGGAAATTGTTCTACATCCGGTGGATCCAAAATGGCGGCTTCCACAAACGGAATTGGTGCACGTGCGATTTCCCAAATTGTGCAAGTGAATTGACTTGCTAGGTCTATGGGATTCCATGGTAGGTTTTGACTGGGGTTTCTTTTGAAGCTCATTTTGTCACTTCGTGAGCTCAGGCAAGAGCGTTCGCTTTAATGTGGCAATGCTAATTTGTACGCTCTAAAAACATATAAATTGTTACATCTATAATACCTTTGACGATTAGTACAGAAATGTTTAGTAATAAGTGGAAGGAAATAAGTAAGTTATTATGCGGGTATGTCTAGACTGAAAGAGCGACCTAGAAAACAAATACTGAAGTATCAGCTTACACATGTACAGTTAACATCTAATTAGTAAGATCTATCTATTCCTTGTCTAATTAGTAAGATCTATTTATTCCTTGTCTTATAAGTAAGGTCTACCTATTCCTTGTCTAATTAGTACAATCTACACATCCCTTGTCTTATTAGTAAGGTCTACCTGTTCCACATTCATTTAATAGTAAGGTCTATCTATTTCGTGTCTAAACTGTATGAGAGTACAGTGTGGCCAGTAATTAGTTACGTTGCTGCTATATGGGGTACACGTACATTTAGTTATATTGTGACTATTCAAAATCGCGCGTGTAGATTGTATCTATGCCTTGGTCGTTATGCGCCTAACGTAGCTGTTAGCAGGGACATGGGTTGGACACCAGTAATAGTGAACCAATGGCAAGCTGTTTTTAGACATTGGAGTCGTCTTCATAATCTGTCGGATACTAGATTGAATAAGGCTGTATTTACATGGAGTGGGCATATAGGTGACCACCGAAATAAAAATTGGAACTTCAGGGTAATGTCCAGACTCCGGGAGCTAGGCTTGGATAACTACAGCACAGGTCAGAGTAAAAAGGTTTTTAAGGACGTTAAGGTCCGTGGCTTGGAATTGTTTATTGGAAATTGGAAAAGGGAACTTAATCGTCCCGGAGCCAAAAAAATGTGTTTCTGGAGGTAACCAGCTACGTACGTACAGGTTATTTAAGTTTAATTATGAGGTAGAAAATTATAATATGTTAGTAATGCCCAAATCCCGTCGTAGTGCGCTAGCTGTAACATAAAGAAGAAGAAGAAGGTGTGGGGTTGCACCGATACGCATCGGAACAGGCCGGTGTGAGAGAATACCTTTGAGTGAAAGAAAGTGTTTCTCGTGTAAAAGCGTGGTAGAAACAGAGAGTCATGTTTTAATAGAATGTAACTTGTATGATGAACTCCGATCGGGTCTATTGCATGAGGCCCGTAGTATCACAAGTGATTTTTACAATATGAGTAAAGATGGAATGTTAATCGACGTCGCAACTTGGTCTATAATTAAGTAGTAATGTGTCTTTTATTTGTCAATTATTTTAATATTTTTATATTGGCAAAGCTTTATTGATTATGTGTAGGTGGGCTCTATACAAAGTGTCCTCTATGCTTATATTGGTAAAAGCCTATTTGACCACGTGTGTACGGACTCTATATATTTATCTATACTTCTGGGGATATTTGTTTGGCCCTGGGATGGGGGATGGGCGACTTTTCGGTAGGGATTGGCCCAACCACTCTCTCTCATCTTACATCCTAGGCCCAAATTCTCACACGTCTTATACGTTTTTGCCAATTGCATAACTCTAATAATGTTAAAATGCTACTGTTAACTTTTAATTTATAATTATGTACATATGTGTAACACTTTTACAGTGTAGAGTGATAGGGGAAGAGTGAGTGTCTCGTAAGTCTAATATAGTAGACTGGATGTAAGGGTGGGCGAGCAGACATATTTTTGAGATTGTAATACTTGTACCTTTTACATGTGACGCTATAATAAACTAATTTGAATTGAATTGTCTAATACGTAAGATCTACCTGTTCCTTGTCTAATTAGTAAGGTCTACCTGTTCCTTGTCTAATTAGTAAGATCTACCTGTTCCTTGTCTAATTAGTAAGGTATACCTGTTCCTTGTCTAATTAGTATGGTCTATATGTTCCCTATCTAATTAGTATGGTCTATATGTTTCATGTCTAATTAGTATGGTCAATATGTTTCACGTCTAATTAGTATGGTCTATATGTTTCACGTCTAATTAGTATGGTCTATATGTTTCACGTCTAATTAGTATGGTCTATATGTTTCATGTCTAATTACTAAGATCTACCTATTCAAAGTCTAATTAGTAAGTCGACACCTTAAATTCATTTTATTTTAAACGAATTTTTTTATTTTTTTTTTATGAGAAACTCAAGGGAACATATTAATTTGGTTGCCCCCCTTGACGACATTTCATCTGAACATATACAGCATGTTTATTTGCAATACCTATTTTACCGTTTCAGCCGATGACGACGTCGTTGATTGGTTACAACTCCACCGCCAATAGTACCTGGCCCGTGGATCAGGGCAACGTTACCCATCGGCCGTACGAGAGGGATCCCAACGAAATTCTGGATCTGCAAAAGCGCTTCATACCCATCATAGTAATCTCAATTCCTGCCCACCTAAGTATTCTAATCATAATCCTTTGTCACAAGAGCCTGCGGAATCAAGCCTTCTTTATGGGAGTTCTCAGTATGACTATCCTTGACCTGTTTTATCACATGGTTGTTCTCCCGATAAACTTTGACCATTTTATCAACTGGGGGAAATGGCGTCACGGCAATATTGTCTGTATTGTCTACATAGTCTTTTTAAACAGTAAGATCTACGTTTCTGCTTTGATGATCCTAGCGTTGTGTGTTGAACGTCTGATGACGAAGCTACGATCTGTCGCTGTCGTTGGCGAGAGAACAACGTCTATCGTATCTAGGGTGTGTCTGGTGCTACCCTGGTGCATTGGTATTATTGGTGGAGTGCTCATCACTCTGATCAAACAGGATGAAATGTCGCGACACCGATATATTCATGAGAATTATTGTGTGTTCATGGTGGAACAGACCTTCCATATTCCCTATCTTGTAATCATGTACCTGACACCACTCGGCCTACTGGTCCTGGTACCCATAGCTATGATGGTAGTTTACAAGTACAAGAAGTCCGACTGGAATCGTTTATCTGCGGAAACTTTAGAACCGGAAGTTGTCGAACCGGAAGCTGTCAGTTTGCACATGTCCACTTTGTGTGTTTGGATTGTGAGCATTGTTTATGTTGTCCTGTGCGTGCCTGGGACATATTGTTTGACGCTACTCGTGTTGTGTATACGTCGTAGAGCCGAATGCCCAACTATACAGTTATATAGGGATACGCACATAGTCTCTCTCCTACCTGGGGTCGTGACGCCCTTTTTATGGATCATCACCGTTGAAATCCGCGCCGCTTTGTTGTCATTTAAATCTCGCGTAATAAACATGGTTACACCATCTGAGGGCCAGAAAACAGTCCTGTCCTTCTCCTCACTGCAGCATAAAATGTCTTCGGACGATACCGGTACTGGTCGCTAACTGTCTACGTACCCGTTTGTATAGAGCTGTATAAAACCAAACTGTCATTTACTTGTAATAAGTATCGTGACGCTATGGGAAACACATGTGTTCAAGCTGTCAGAGACATATATAGCCAGGCTGCACACACGGACAGGACTTGTGGAGACTGATGGCGAATTTGTGTAAGATTAAGCGTTAAGTCAGAAATATAATTATTCATATTATATCAATTTTGTATTGGATCAAATAAAGCCATTTTTAGAATAGAGACTTTAACAGTTTTGAGACATTATTGCAGTGAGACGTTGCTGTCTCTAGCAGTGCATACGCTATGTACGTCGTGTTCCTTTCATGATAGACTGAGTACGTATATACAATGTACATGTTACGATGACGTAGAAGTAAATGTAAAAGTAAACACTGGGCAGCAAGCAATCAATATCCCCCATTGTATCATTGTAGAAATAAACACGCAATACTGCCCATATTATCATTGTATAAATAAACATTCAATATCACCCATTGTATCATTATAGAAATAAATACTCAATCTGGCACATTGTTTCATCGTAGAAATAAACATAGAAATAAATACTCAATCTGACCCATTGTATCATCGTAGAAATAAACATTCAACACTGCCCATTGTTCCATCTTAGAAATAAACATTCAATATCACTCATTGTATCATTATAGAAACAAGACACCCAGAGGACCTGTATCGCTCACCTGGATATCTAAGCAATCATGGCAAAATATTCTCAAAATGAGATCCAGGGAAATAGGCCATCCTTGTAGCAATCTGTATTAGATTTTTCATGCCCTGCAATTTTATGTATGGTTATGGGGTGGGGATCTCAACTGTTTCCAAACTGTGACTCAGAACATTGGTCCCTATAGTTCTGGCCAGACCCCAGGATCAATTCTAATATCATGACTGCATTCGTCTCTTTATGCCCAGCATTTGTATTTATAGTTTAGGGGTGGGAATCTCAACTGTTTCAAAGTTATGATCCACGGGTTAAGTCTGCAAGGTTGGGCAGACACTGGGATCAATTCTAATATCATGACTGCATTCGTCTCTTTATGCCCAGCATTTGTATTTATAGTTTTGGGTAGGGAATCTTAACCGTTTCGTAGTAATGACCCAGGGGTTAAGTCTCCAAGGCCATACTGGAAGTGTATTTTCATTCATCTCTTTATACTCAGCAATTGTATATATTGTGGTTATAGTTTGGGTATCTCAACTGTTTCCAAGCTGTGACTAAAAAACTAGGGGTTCGGTCAGACCCCAGGGTCTATTCTAATATCATGACTACATTCGTTTCTTTACGCCCAGCATTTGTGTATATAGTTTTGGGTGGGGATCTCAACCGTTTCAAAGTTATGCTCGAGGGACTATGTTTTCAAGGGTGGGGCCAGACTCCAGGGCAATCCTGGAAGCAAATGTGCATTCTTCTTTTTATATTCAGCAATTGTATATATGGTTATACGGTGGGGATCTCAATTATTTCCAAGTAATACACTTTTTTGGCCCCACCCCTTAGCCCGGGGGTTCAGCCCCACCATTTGTACAATTTGAATCCACACCACCTAGGGATGCTTCCGGTTTAATATGGTTGATACCATCTTTTAGTTCCAGAGAAGAAGTCGCTTAACGCAATATAGCCAAATAACCCTTTTTGGCCGCGCCCCTCAGCTCCCCGGGGGGTCAGCCACACCATTTGTATTATTTTGAATCCCTGCCTCCCATGAATGCTATTGATCAAATATGATTGATATCCATCTCAATAGTTCTACAGAAAAGTCGTTTGTATCAATATAGCCAAATTGCCCCCTTTTGGCCCCGCCCCTCAGCCAACCGGGGAGGGGGGTGTCAGCCCAACCATTTGTACAATTTTTAATCTCCACTACCTAGAGAGGCATTGACACAGTGGGAGATTCAGATACAATGTAATATTCGACAACAGTGGAAGGTTTAGATAGAGTCTGACAACAGTCGAAAGCGACGAGATCCACCAGAGTCCCTATGTTTCCTCCAGCAGTGACCTCTACAGCCGGTGCTGTACAATTTACATCATATAAAAGCCTTTCAATTAATTATGCCAAAAGCGTTATGAATAACGTGTTCAATTCTTGTCTGATGCTGTCGGAATTTGGCACGTGCATTGTTTTTTTAAATGTATTTGCAGCCTACCAACTATTTTGTGGTTCGTACAAGAACTGAATGGTGACAGAATTTATTGAATGACCCTCGTATCGGTGGTCAAGGAGTTCAAAGTAACCGGAGCGAAACATATTTTAAACTTGTACATTTCTAAGCAAAACATAGTCTTGAACGAAGGAATCAAGACTATGAAAGGCAGAAATTGTTTTGCAAGCCGGTCAGTGCTGGTGGAGTTTTTGCCCCTCCCCCCCTCCCCAACATTGAATGTCTAATGATACATCACCAACGTAACAACGTTTACGGCGTCGAGAATGCATAACAGTCATGAAGGAGGATCGGGATTTATTTTTAGAAATATATATCACTAGACATCCGTGTTGTGGTTGACTATGAACGAGCTCCTCTTTGACTTAACCAACTAGACAGACGTCATACCACTCCTGTAGTATTACACCTACCAAGTTAGACTGACGTATCTCATACTATAGCATTACAACTGCTTAAATGAACGATGTCAAACAACGATGGCGTTTTTAACAAAACTTATTCTAAACAGGGTGACGTCAAACACTCCTTCCTTCAATGTCCTTCAAACAACTCCTAACCCTTTAATCTTTTCACACAGTGTAACGTCAGACATCTCATTACTTCACCTTCCAAACGTGCCTTCGTCAGATAAAAATAAGTACCAAGGCCTTGTTATTGTGAAACTTGATTCAAAATGTTCAGACATTAGACGATTTCTGACTGGTTGGTCACTAACATGTTACTTACCGGATGTTACTGACAGGTTATTTAACGGATGCTACTGACTGATATCTTACCGAATGATAATGACAGGTTACTTACCGGATGTCACTAACAGGTTATTTACCGGATGTTACTGACTGATATCTTACCGGATGCTACTGTCAGGTTACTTACCGGATGTTACTGACATGTTACTTAGTTGATGTCACTTACATGTTATTTACCGGATGCTACTGACTGATATCCTACCAGATGTTACTGACAGGTTGTACTTACCGGATGTCACTAACAGGTTATTTACCGGAAGCTACTGACTGATATCTTACCGGATGCTACTGACAGGTCACTTACAGGATGTTACTGACAGGCTATCTACCGGATGTTACTGACAGGATACTAACCGGACGATACTGACTGGTTACTTACCGGATGTAACTGACAGGTTACTTACCGGATGATACTGACAGGTTACTTACCGGATGTAACTGACAGGTTACTTACCGGATGTAACTGACAGGTTACTTACCGGATGATACTGACAGGTCACTTACAGGATGTAACTGATATCTTACTGAATGCTACTTGTTGGGATCTCACTAAATGTTACTGGCTAGGCTATTACTGGAAGTTACTGACTGATATATAGGGATTGAGCGTCATTTTTTTAACATTCATGGCGGTATGGGCGTTACATCCGGGCTTCATGCTAAATAATATATTTATATTTATTCTATCAAGTATAAATTCCATTTTATTTCACTTTTTTTTTAAACAGCTTTTTTTAAGCTCGAAACACATCTTACCGAGGTGAGAATTGGGTGCGACCAGCTAAAAAAGAACAGCCTCCAACTGGAATGTGCACGTGCT
>JAUMHH010000886.1:0-11576 GCA_032359455.1 Chlamys rubida
TAGCTAAAAATATCAATTAAATATTTATATGTAATTGAAACATACATGGAATTATCTCCCCTATACCATCTGCTATACATAGACTGGGGATTTATGCTACTTATAATTTGCATCAATATTTTCTTACTAACCGTTTCATCTTCGTCTTTGTCATGTCAACCTAAGGAGAGAACTTACATAGGCCAAGCCTGCTGTTCAATTCTATTGTTTACTCAATAAAATATGATGAAATGAAATGTATGTCATGTCACATGTGTGTTGTTTGTTTACAGTCGCCACCTGCCAAGCCCGCGCATGCCCCAGCCAGGCCTCCTGACCCCAACCCAGGTTTGTATGGTCTACTGTTAACACTTGCCTATACATGTAGATGACAGCCTTAAATGTGTTTATTGTTAGTCATGAACTGTTTCTAACACAAGACTAAAACATATTTATCAAATAATATCATGCCTTGTGATTATATAATCTTTTCACATTGGTTTATCTAGTGTTGATAGCCACTGTGTAAATGTACTGTTGTCTGTCCTCAGGGAACGCCATGCTGCTGTCTGCCATAGAAGACCTCAAGAAGGAAATGCGAGAGTTACGGGCAACATGTGCTTCTAAATCAGCAATTGATGAACTGCGCAGCGAAAATGAGAAATTACGAATGGAAGTTGAACACATGCGAAGTAAACAATCGCGACAGATAAAAGACTTAATGGCAGAGGTGGACGAGGAGAAAAAGATCCGACTAAACACACAAGTGGAGGTTGAACGAATCCGCAAACTTCTCACTGAGTCACATGTGTGATTATGTCTGTGTTCTATTCATATTCTCAGGAGCTAAGCATGCAAGGATGGATGTGTATGGGCCAGTCATCAGACATCACAGTGCTACACATAGTCTTACACAGATCAGCAAGTCTTACCTGTTCTCGAAAGATAGTGGATTTAATTAATTTTGTACATAATTCCAATTCATGTTGATATTATATACAGATAAATTCACGTTTTCTGTTTGTGATGCATATTTAGCAAAATGCATCTAATGAAACGGTGAGTTGTTGTATGAAATACATGCTTTGTGATTTGGCTCATCCTCTTGGACCTCACATTAAATTTGGCCTGTATGCAGGTGTTGGATACTCATCATTAGAGCTGGCAACTCATCTAGGACCGAAGAGTTGGCGACTCGCCCTCACTCACATGGTACTGTCTGTGAGACATGGTACTGTCTGTGAGAACCTGTGAGGATAGGTGTGACCAAGAGACACGGGTAGACTGATCCTTATTAGATCAGGTTGTATCAAAATGTGCTTCATAAAACTTATAAATGATAACTAGGTCATAACTGTGTTAACGTTACAGTATACCAGGTCATAACTGTGTTAACCTGTTAACGTTACTGTATACCAGGTCATAACTGTGTTAACCTGTTAATGTTACTGTATACCAGGTCATAACTGTGTTAACCTGTTAATGTAACGATATACCAGGTCATAACTGTGTTAACCTGTTAATGTAACGATATACCAGGTCATAACTGTGTTAACCTTACGGTATACCAGGTCATAACTGTGTTAACCTGTTAATGTAACGCTATACCAATACACTAGGGGATTGATTTTACCTTTGGGCCTTTGATTCTCCAGTTGTTGGCTGTTGACAGTAGACGGGAATGTACATTGTTACTGTATTGGGAGGTTATAGAGAAGGATGACATTATTGTTGTGTGTTCTCACAGGGCCTTGGGAGAACAGTATATATATCCCTGAGCACACAGAATCATAGACATCCCTAGCTAGCGCCTGTACACAGGATTGTAGATATCCCTAGCTAGCACCTGTACACACAGGATCGTAGGATATCCCTGTACACAGGATTGTAGATATCCCTAGCTAGCACCTGTACACACAGGATCGTAGGATATCCCTGTACACACCGGATCGTAGGATATCCCTGTACACACAGGATCGTAGCTTCCACTTAATATATTACTGCTTTCTGTGCTGATATCATTCCAGGAGGACACATTCTTTTCAATAAACAGGGCCTTTTGGTCTGAAATATGTACATGTGTGAAATCTAATGTTTATATCAAGTGGTCAATCAAAATTGAAAAATATTTAAAAGTACACTAAAAGGGAGGTATTTTCCTTGGTATCAAAGAATTCTACTCAACTAATATATTAACTAATTATATATTATGTATATCTGATGAACTAATTCCGATACAACAATGAATATACTACTTATAAAAATCCATAGGATATTTTTTACATATATCACATGAAATCAACAATTTGGAAATTTGCAATGTATGCTATATAATCAAAAACCCAATATCAAAAATAATATAGGATTGATCTTGAGCCTTACATGAGGTACTATTTACATCACTCAGATTTGAGAGTAAGTTTGTGGAGCATTGATATAAAACAGTTAACTCAAACTGCCAGTTTGAATACATGGGACTTACAAGTAAATTGGTGGAGTATTGATGTATAACAGTATTTCACTGCCTGGTGTAATACATCCCGGGTACTCAAGGGTAATACTCACTTATTTTCTCTGTACCCCTAGAAATGTCATGACAAAACCAAATGCAGGCAGTTGCCTATTTGATTACTATCAGGTAAAATCCTTGAAAAATTGCTAGGCTGATACCTGTCCTTTGAAGAGTAGAGGGGAGTAACACCTGGCTCTAAAGCCAGTCAATTCTACCATAACACTGCCAGGCTATTGTATACTTCAATCCTCCACAGGTTGGGGTGTACAGAGCCGTCCATTACATCATGACACATTCAAAGTGTGCACGCAACATAGAGCATAACCCCTACGAGTATCGCCAAATTTTCAAACACCTGTAAAATACCTATCTTGCTTTTAAATGTCAGTCAATCATTTGTAAATAAAAAACGTTTCTTTTTTTTGTAATCCAGCAAATCACTTCTGAAACTCTGTCCAGGTTTAGACAGCAGCCAATTAGGTATCTAATAAATATAACCCCAAACTGAGCTTCAATTTAAAACATTCCTAATGTCAAGCTTGACTTTGTCATAAGTTCCAAGTTTATATCAAAACAAAAGGTAAGAAGTACTTTAATTTACCAGAGCAAAATATTTTGACATTGTCAGAGCTGAATTTATGTAATCGTGTATCAGGGTCTTGAGAAGTCCATTATTGTTAGACGCTGGACAAAGTCAAAGTACTAAAGTGATCGAATACCTCCGGACAACTTACCCCAAATGAGTGTGTACCTGTAGCTATGTATATAGCTGCTTGAACCAGAAACATTGTAGGTGTTCTTCTCGTATATTCACTGAGAAGTTTCCAGGTATTTGATTTATATCATTAGAATAGTGTTGTGATGAGGTACACCTATACCAATATATAACCAAGGTGTGACCGTAGCATTGATTGTGATATATGTACACACGTTACACACGTTACACCGTCACACACGTTACACACGTCACACACCATTGTGATGTTCTACACTCCAGTCCTATAACTTGTAACGTTACTTGGATACACCCATATAGGTTTGTTGTAAGCATTCACAGTGAAGTCCATTTACTATAAAACTGTGAGAAATTACTTCTATACTTCAGTCAGATTTCAGAAGTTTATATACTACATGTACAAGGATATTTAGTAATAGAGACATGTAGAGCTATAAAACTAGAGTCAAGTCCTATAATTTATTGTATATAAATGTAGCTATCTAGTGTATATAAATGAGATAGATTGTATACCTGTATCTACCTACAGTGAATTCCTCCTGTAGTAATTAGGCAAATATTGAGATTATGGTCAGGTGTCGAGATGTCCGAGGATGATTCTCCTATTGGAACCCTTTATGTGTAAGTCACAACAGATCTGTCTGAATGTCTGTACTGCTGGTTATAACATGTCATGCAAATATCTAGAAGAGTGTCCATTCCTTATTATATATAACTTGTAGCACTGAAGGGCTAATATTTACTGTCGAGCAATGGTATACATTCTGGTACAATTAGATACGATTTGTCTAATGTTGAATACCAGTAGGCTTTGTGTATGTCAGTTTCCGTGATCTGGCAGTGACTCCAGTTGGCCGACTCTGATACAATGTGTATTAGATTTGGAAAAAGTAATATTGCCATATTTGTAAGGGATGTAGAGGTAGTTTATCTGAAGAGAGTGATATTGGATTTAATGATATTAAGAAGCTTGTTTATATCATGGATTTCTTGAATGGATGTTTTCTGTTGCTAAAGTGTAACATAAAGGATTGTCTATGTGAGTTTGGGTTTATATAGACTTGTATCTGTATAAAATCATGTGATATTGTATTGTTTAGGACTTAAGTCAGCAACCTATTGCATTGTAGGTTGTATATAAGAAACATTTAATCAAGCAAAAATAGCAAGAAAAAAGGAGGAATTAAGTATGAACAGAAGTATCAGGACAAACATTTTAGTATTGCCATCAGTCAGTGTCCACTGTGTAAGTATCAATTAACAGGTTATATACCCACAATTCTTTTAGTATTTCTGATGAGTTGCTTATGGTAGTCAGTTTAGTTATCAAGGTAATTTAGCTAATAGTTACATTATATCTACCCCGTATACAGCTGGAATGTCCACCCCCAGTCGGTCACCTCCAGTACTTGCATTACAACTTGTACATTTCATAGGCTAGAAAATAGGAGAAATATTTTACTGATCACCAATAAAGAATTTATTGTAGTATTATTGTGTAAAAAGTAGGCTTTATGGTATTTATTTTACATTTTACTAATTTTGCTGGCAGACTATTTATTTAATTCCTGCAAAGTTATTATTATACAAATCTTTTTTATAACAAGTTAGGGAGTATTTTTGGTTAAATATCAACTGTACTGCCACGCCTTTGCACATGTTAAAATACCACCTATATATATATATATATCTGTATAGAATGTTTATATTGGAGTGTATATTTCTATTGCACACAGCTCTGTTTCATAGGCGATAGATACACATGACATCGGAAAATCATTAAATAATTCAGGTTCCCAGTTAAGGAATTACGGAGAAATTCTACGTTTAAAGGTCAGCTTCGATTACAATAAAACACTAGTGTACAATAATGGATGCCAACTGTTTTGCCTTGTGTAAAAGGGATATAGCCACATGATGAGTAATTGTATAAAGTATCAAATCTCCAGTGTTTAAAATAGCTGATGTATGTTGATTGTTACTCCGTATACATCAGACCGATACCTGTATATTTTACCTGTTGTGATTTGCCTGAAAGGCACAATAGATCTGAACTGTGCTGTATAAGTGTCTACTGTACAAATTTATTGTACACCAAATAGGCACAGAAAGTTTAATTCATGTATTTGTTTTTCATAAATTTGTATGAATATAAATAGCTTATTTCTCACTTGCATGTCCACATGTACACCGTTGGGTAGTTTTGTGTGGGCTCACTGGCTCAGCTTGTGTCTCAGCTTTATTTAGCTGACTATTTATTACAATTTCGCTTGTGGTCAATTCAGTTTATTATGCAACACATTACATAATGTGCGAAGATATTTTGATGAAATGAAAGTATTAAAAATTGTACAGTGTACAATATTTTGAGATTAAGACCTGTGCCATGCTAACAAAGGTTTCTACTATTATTACAGAATATACATGTATCGTGTCTCCTGTGTTTATAGCACATATTACGAATATTAGTGTTGGTACTGATGGTGTAGGGAGTGTAGTACTATACTGATGGTCACGGACACACTGCTTGAGGTATTTGTCCTGAAGCTGGACACTTGTCAGCACTTGTGTATAATTACAAATTTTATGTCTAACAAATCTCAATCTCTTTGTCACTCTCTTTTCTACTTTATCTCTCTGAAATTTTTAAGACTTCCCAGAAAAATGGAGTTCCTTTTAAGATCACGAGGTCCCCCTTCTAACATGTGATGAACCTGTGTCAGTATGCAGAGTTAATGAAATGTAGATATAATTCAGGCAATCAAATAGTGTACCTGTCTCTGTGTAAGATGCCTCGGTGAGGTCAACTAAAGGAGTGCCAGATTTAGACCTGAAGCTGATCAAATCAATACAATAAATTATCCATTCTGTTTTTGCCGAATCCTATCTGATCACCATCATGTGACTGTCACATGATCGTGTTGTAATACCACTTTCATTATATTACATGATTTGTAACATTCCAACGTATATATATCTGTATATTTCTACATAAAGATTAATATCTTGCCATCTGATGTTTTGTTGTTTTTATACTCCAGATACAAAGTTTGTGAGAGGTGGAGTTATAAACTGGAGTTGGGTTGTCTATAGACACAATTTTGTCTGCACTACCTAAAGTACTACACTAACTCTAGTGATACTTCACACACATCCTACCCCTCACATAAACAGGCACACATCTTACCCCTCGCATAAACAGGCACACATCTTACCCCTCACATGAACAGGCATTCACACACATCTTACCCCTCACATAAACTGGCATTCACACACATCTTACCCCTCACATCAACAGGCACACATCTTACCCCTCACATAAACAGGCACACATCTTGCCCCTCACATAAACAGGCACACAGCTTACCCCTCACATAAACAGGCACACAGCTTACCCCTCACATAAACAGGCACACATCTTACCCCTCACATAAACAGGCACACATCTTACCCCTCGCATAAACAGCACATGTATGACTGCCATGTTCCATTGATACAAGAGAGAGTTAGGACTCTTTATTCACATAGCCTAACAAAGTCATGGTTTAAGTAAGAGGAGCTGATGGGCTTAAGATGACATCTTCCACACTAATGGGCAGAGTTCAACCAAACTGGAGTGGTAGCATGCAAAGACCATGTGGATCAAAATTGATACAAATTACAGAGCTTACTCTTCGTGGGGCCGAGGAGAGGAATAAAAGGCGACAAATTGACAGATTTATTAAATGTTATCTCCTCCCAAACTTTTAGGCAGTTTCAACCTAATTGTAGTTAGGACATTGATCAAAACTTCAAAAAATAAAAATATAAATGAAAATGACGACTGGGATTATGGGGTCGAATCAGAAGATTTGCTTTAAATGACATTTCCTAAATTACTGGGTACTCCGGTAGGTTTCGACCAAATTATTTGGTAACATCCCGAGCCCACCAAAAGTTGTACAAATAAAATGGCTAAAATTCCTGGAGGGCTCTCCTCCCAGACTACTGGGCATAATCTGAACTTGATTTCCAAAATAGATGTCAGTGAGCTATTCAAGGCCATTGGGAATTTAAGCAAGAGGGATCTCCGTGCCAAGCAAAATAGGTCCCATTATATTTGATACATGTATTACGAAGGTATTAAAACTGACCTTCATGCTACTAGTCCTATGCCACCTGGATAATATCTCCCTATGTTTGTATGCCTGCGTGTGTGCTGGAGATGTATTGTGTTCTGTTTGTAGTGGGACCGTGCTTCCAACGGCATCTTTTATAGTGCCACCTCACTTGAATGCTACAGCACAGATACCGCAACATCCACCCCAGACCATTTTATACTCCACCTGGGTTGTTGAAGTTGTGTGGGCAGGTGAAAAACACTTTCTCTGAATATTCCATGTGTACAACGACTTCAGGGATCGAACCCCGGCCTCCTGCTTAGAAAGCCGGAGTGTTAACCACTTAACCAATCCGCCCATTAAGACAAACTATACCTGATTCCTGAAAAGTAAAGGGTAACCTGCTTCTGATTGGTTAAAATAAACACCAGGTCAGTACAGTAATGTTTATTACATAAACAACAGCAACAAGATTAAGCACAGTCGAGTGACTGTCAACTCTCCATAAAGATATGTGTTCTGTATCATGTTGCAAATAGAAGAGGCCAACCTCACCTCACACAATCTTGTTTGGTGACGTGATGGTGAATCTGTCGACCAATGATATGGCTGTGACGGGCTACAAACCACACACCTATAGTTGGTGGTAACTGTCTCAACAGACTACAAACCATGGGCCTATAGTTGGTGGTAACTGTCTCAGCAGACAACAAACCACACGCCTATAGTTGGTGGTAACTGTCTCAGCAGACCATTATCTATCAATAAGATTGAATACAACTCTCCAGGACTTGTAACCTAGACTTGTTGGTTTCTCTTTATCTCTTTCCTTTATATCATGTAAGACTAAAAGCTTTTAAGTCTTGAGATTACATTCCTAACTATATGACAAAATTGTGTGATTTAAAAAAAAAAATGGAAGTACAGTATGATGTCCAATAACAGTTGTTTTCATTTAACTCACATACCTGGCCTGCTGTCAGCTCTTTGAGAGATGACAGGCTTCATACCACTATAATGTACACACACAACATTCCTATCATTCCTCCGTTCAGTTCAATAGCTCCACAACACTAACATCTTAACAATAACTGTAGCATCATCAAAACTTTAGCAGTAAAATCATTCAATTTTCACCCGAGTGCAAAAGTATGGTTAGCAAGTGTTTACATTTTAAAAATACATGTAATGACAAAAAATTGATACAATTCATCAACATACCGGTATAATGTAATACACTGTAGTAGTGGAAATTTGAACTACTTGGTGTGAAAATGTTTTGGCCATGGCAACACTGAAATACATGATGCTATAGTGTGTTATATACCACTCATGTGTGTTATATACCACTCGTGTGTGTTATATACCACTCGTGTGTGTTATATACCAACCACTCACGTGTGTTATATACCAACCACTCATGTGTGTTATATACCACTCATGTGTGTTATATACCACTCGTGTTTTATATATAACTCGTGTGTGTTATATACCAACCACTCACGTGTGTTATATACCAACCACTCATGTGTGTTATATACCACTCGTGTGTGTTATATACCACTCATGTGTTATATACCACTCATGTGTGTTATATACCACTCGTGTGTTATATACCACTCATGTGTTATATACCACTCATGTGTGTTATATACCACTCATGTGTTATATACCACTCATGTGTTATATACCACTCATGTGTTATATACCACTCATGTGTATTATATACCACTCGTGTGTGTTATATACCACTCATGTGTTATATACCACTCATGTGTGTTATATACCACTCGTGTGTGTTATATACCACTCGTGTGTGTTATATACCACTCATGTGTGTTATATACCACTCATGTGTGTTATATACCACTCACGTGTGTTATATACCACTCATGTGGGGATATTTTCTTGTCAATTTAAGTGAACATTTATTCCACTTTTATAATATATATTACATGTATATTGGTTATTTTATTTCAGGATTTCACTTTGACCAAATTCAATGTACAGAAACACATGGCTACACTAAAACAAATGCTGTTGATGTGAAACATTGATGTTGATCACACCTTTCCATCAGATAATGGCATGTGGTATTTCGAGTGGGGACAATATTCCCTAACTATGGAAAGAAACAACACTACAACTAAATAACTTATTTATAAATAAAACATTTGTATTATTGACAGCCCAACATTTATATTATATCTTACAGCTCACTATTCCTACCCTCCTTCACAGCTCACTACTCACAACACTCCACTCTTCGTAATCTCATCGAAAGCTGGGCTAGCTTACTATTTATAATCTCATCAAAAGCCCACTATTCAGGTTCCATTGGACAGCTTACTATTAATATTTCCCATTCACAGGTCACTATTCATGTTCTCGACTGCTCACTATTCATGTTCTCGACTGCTCACTATTCATAATCTCCTCACCAGTTCACCATTCGTACTTTCCAACAGTGCACGTCTATTCATTTTCTATTAGTTCATTGTTCATGTTCTTGCTCACTTACTATAATTTCCTCAACAGATAATTTTTCCTGTTCTAGATGTTTCACTATTCCTATTCCTGCCAATATCCTTGACAGCCCACTATTTATATTCTTCTCCACAGCTCTTAACAACTGTAGACAAGAATCTATGACCTCTTCTTTATAAAACAAACAATATATGTTACAAACAATGGGTAGAAGTGTCGGACAGTCAGACTAACAAGCCGTTAACATGATTGGTTGTATGACAAATTTATATAATGTTACCTGGTAATACTGTTTGTTTCCATCAACATAGTTTCATGTCTTCTGAAGTTTCCATGACATGGAGAACCTCAAATACTTTTTACCATAATTTCATTTTTACCATAATTTCATATCATATTTCACAAGAAACAGACAACCAGTTTTATTAAATATCCTCATTCTGAGGATATACATGGAAATCCATGGGGTTTGTATTCACAATACTTCAATTGCTATATAAAGTGCTCACTGGCATTAATGCTATTGTGAGATACCAAAGGGTTGCGGGTTTGTGTCACAGCACGGCACTGTGTTGTATCTTAGAACAAGATACTTTACTCTGTTTGTTCCAGTCTACTCAGCTGTAAATGAGTGCCTGGTTGGGCAGTGCTGGAATTGTTGAATGCTAGCTGTGAGCGCCGAAATGGCAGCACCGGCTGTATGCTCCCCAGGGAGTTGGGAAAGAATATATTGGCTGGTTGGAAAAGCCCTATAACCACGGATAATAATTTGTGAACCGCTTTAAGACAACCTAGGTTGTGATAAAGCGGTATATAAGAACCTCAAATTATTATTATTATAAGGAGCTGCAGTATTGACTTTCTTCTGATCATGGAAAATTGTGTTACGTTGTTTGGCTTTTTGACCTCACTTTTCCTATAACTAATTAATGACAAGAGTCAGGAGAATAGAGGTTTCACCGGTAACTAATATTATCTGTCCTGGTATTCCACCTAAGCCAACTTCAGCATTGACTGGTCCAAAGAACGATGTATTATGTATATTCCATCCAGCCCATGTTTTGGGGGATGGTTTTCCCATTATACACTTTTATATTATATATACATTTCATACTGGCAACTAAGGTGGCTGGATAAAAAAAAAGAAACAGTCTGTATTGCAAGGATTTCTCATTTCCCAGTCGATATAATCTATGCATAACACAAAATGGCCGAGGTAAACATATAATTACACAAGGTTTCCCAGGAACAAATCATAATGACAACAAAACTCTTACATAAATTACATGTAGTTGAACATTTAAAGCCATACAAACATACAGGACATATTGTCTTCAACCCCTTACTGACCATGACAATAACTGACCAAGACACAATGACATGTAAGTGTTACCATCACGAACGCCTACCAACAATCAGGCTGTTTACCTCCGTACACCACACTGACGAGCAACACAAGAGTGCCACAAAGGCCCTTGCAGTCAGAAAAGTCTTGACTTCCTAAATAGATTTGGAATGACTCCAGGTGTATCTTGATACAGCATTATGATGGTCAGAAATGTCTCGGCTTCAAACGACAAATTTATCAAAATACAGAGTTATCCAGGAGAACATGGGCATCACCCTAGGTACTTGAGAGTAATACAGAGATATCCAGGAGAACATGGGCATCACCCTAGGTACTGGAGAGTAATACAGAGATATCCAGGAGAACATGGGCATCACCCTAGGTACTGGAGAGTAATACAGAGATATCCAGGAG
>JAUMHH010000897.1:0-11576 GCA_032359455.1 Chlamys rubida
TTTATATATCAATCCGGAAATATGTTAAGCGAAACTCCTGCTTACATGTTTGATGGAGTTATTTCTATATTTTTTGCACAGTCAAACTACATTATATGGTGATGTGCAGGAAGAGATGCTTTTGTCGTAAGACTATTTTTCGTTGCGTGATGGCCATTGCAACTTTAATTTCTGTTCCAGGAACCTTGTAAGGGCAAGTGGTGGGTATGTATTTGTGAGCTTGCTCACAGCTTTACTAGTTTTAACAATGAAGAAAGATAATTTCCCTTCAAAACAGCAAAGATAACTTTTATTTTTTATTTTAATCAGGCTTTTTTTATACTTAGATTTTTTAAATGTTATAACTCTTTTGTGACATTAGGAATAATCAGGTTCCGAATATGAGTAATGTACCTGGTCAGAACAAAATTGATTTTATAACATAGTATTGGGACTCAATAAGGTATATAATTTAAAAAACAAACAGATAAAATATTAAACAATGAAATATTTGTATACGTCATAATTACAAGTGATTAACATAAACGTTTTTGTGACGAATCAGCATCGGCAAACAATTTAAGCCTCGCTTCTCTAACGTCTACAACTCTTCCTTGGTTTCTCCATTCGGTTGACCTTGAAATAGTTTTGTCATAATGTACACATTTAGAAAAAACGCTTCCCTGAAATAGTACCCGAAACTTGCTCCGTTTGGTTGTGAAATTGTGCCATATTCTCAGACACGATATATTGACCTAATATTGAAAATAACTTACTACACTTCTAGAAAATATTATCTAAACTTTGAAGAAAAACATATACGTCACTCGAATCGATTCAAGTAGTAATTGTGAGCATCCGTGTAGTACAGTGCCATTCAATATGTGTCGATCTTAGTAACGAATTATACGATAAGGCAATTTGTTACTTATATCCTCGTTTTATGTTTATGTCACCCTGGTAAAATACTAGCCGTTTCCTAACGGCTAGGGAGAACTTCTCTTTAGCTCATTCGGTAGAGCGTAAGACAAGTAAGCAAGAGGTCCAGGGTTCGGCTCCTGCCGAAGACATTGAAAAACATAATGACCCCTGTTACATTTATATATACGAACTCAACATATAATTATTATTGATGAGAAACGTCTAAGATTACATGTACATGATTTAGTTCGAATATTTGTAGATTCACACTTGTCTCCCTCAAGCAATATTTAACAACTGAGATTCAATCTCATTCACATACAAAATGAGAAATCAACAAGTCTTATTTTTTCATAACCAACATAATTATTTTATTAACATCCATTAAAATATCCAAGCTAACACACTTTTTGACTAAACATTAATAATCTACTTCTCCTTTATTCACTCTATTAATTTAATTCGTTAAACAGACTATATTCCCCCTTTTCCCTTGACTTTGTTGTCTGGGAGGTTTATTCTCAATCCGCCATTTGCTATTTTTTGCAAGTTTGTTTATATTTATATCTGGGGAATCATTTCTAAACTCCCATTTATTGTTGAACCTTACATTTATTTAACAATAGTACTGGCGTTAAATTAACAAAGCCTTTTTCATTATCACTCTATATAATCTTGCAATTAAGTGTATTTCAACTACCAATGAACTAAGTAATTCATTATTTCCCTCGTTGATACTGTCAGTCTAAGTATGATGTTAAAGGTAGACAAATACATAGATGTAGGAATACTAGTATATGGGGTTATAATTTGTTATGTTTCAGATAATTGTGTGATTGTAGAAGGCTTAATTTTACTCCGTCAATTAGAAACAGACATTTATTAAATGCAACTGAAAGATGACTCAATACTATATATATACATGCATATATCTGTCGTTTTTTTACTTTTATGTTTTATTTTAGAATAGATGTTTAATTACGTACAAACTGTCCCTTGCTTTCCGGGTATCAGAATTTTCCTAATCTACGTTATAACGAATTTATAATTTGTATGGGGGAAAAACAAACCTATGAAAAAAGAAAAATGTTACCCCTTATTTATATGAATTCAAAATATTTGAGGACTATTGATTAATTTTAAATTGATAATTTGTGTGTATATTATGAACCGTGTCATTATCAGTCTTCCACCCTTTATTTTGAAAATGTACACATATGTGATTGCATCCACAGGTTTGGCATGATATACAGTATGCAAAAATTAATTACATTTCAGCATCTGCTGTAAAAAGTAGACAAAACTAATTTGGTCGCTTTATTCTGTTTGGCTATATCGCTGTACACTGACAAATTCTAAAGAAATTCCATCGTGCAGGCGGGCAACGCTAAAATCGTAGGGAAAAAACTTTTCAGAAGAAATGAAACGGTAATTTGTAAATAAATGGGTGGCTTTGTAAATAATTAATTCCTTCATCAAAATATGTAGGTAAGGTGGTGTGTTTTTAGCAGATTTGTCATGAAATCTTTGCGGTGACAGATAATTCCGCGTTTTGGCCAGTCCTCATATGACGTTGGTTATTGCGAGGACGTTAAATCCCAAATACCAGACATTTGTTTTTAGTGTAAGTATGTGTTAGATTACGGTAATATTAACTTAGTTCGGGGTGTGTTTGATTAAATCTAGCAAAAGATTTCTAGATAAAGAACAGAGGACTAGGGGCGTTAAGGGGCATATCTGGCCTCAGCAGGGATTTATAAATAGTTGCTATATTCGTGATCTGTAAATAAAGTACATAAATATGGAATTTCAAATCCATTCGACATCAGGTATATAAGATATGAGATAACAACGAGAGGTATAAATCCTTGTTTTCATAATAAGGTGCGTGAATTTCATCTATCGTGTGCTCTATAAGTTGCAAATTATCCATTTCGAAACAAATTAACTAAATATCGTTCAATTTTTAAAAGCCTCCGCATGCACTAACCAAATTAATATTTGGCATGTTTAAGTATTGTCATACCAGTGTTCATTCGTAGAAAGGAATGTTTGGTTAACACATGGGGAGGCTTTTATTTATGCATGTTAACTGTCTAAAACACCATATTGCTATTTCCGCATAGCAACATGTTTTGTTGCTACATGTATGGTGTGGCATCCATATATGCGCCGTTTACTAAGAATCTTCAAAGTAACAGAAAAGAGAATGTGTATGCTTGAAAGTCATAGCCATTCGCTGGAGTCAATAACAAGTTTGCCTAAAAAATGTTTGTTTTTATTAGGCGATGTCGTTTGCCAAGTTTTTCAATAACAATTCGGTGACGTCAATAACAGCACTAAGATGACGCCAGAATCCTGAGCATTTAATGATAAAACCATTTTTTGTCAGCATTTCTTAGTCAGGATTGAACAAATATGTACATCCTGAACAAAAGGTAAACGAGTGCTTTAATGTGAGACTTATCTTTTCTTTTAACCTGGACAGGTGTATCAACACTTTTCCGGTGTGAGATATCCTTGTTTCACCCAAGGTTTCAGAAAGGGGGATTCCATTATTCATAACAACCCTGAATTTAGCCTGTAACGTTAACATTACATTTGTATATGATACACAATGAGGAAACATGGTGCAATTTACATATTGAGGGAAAGGGCTTCGTACAACTTGTTTAACTTAATCCTATTGTTAAATTAAAAAAGGCAATAAAATATATTTAAATATTTTAAAAAAATCTTGTAATGTACAGGTATATGTAATATAAATTACAGGTATGTATAGTATTTATATAAATTCCAAGCAAGAATAATTTCTGGCATTCATTATTATAGGACTGAGTTTTCGGAAGAAGGGTGCAAACATACTGTCATTGATTTATCAGTCACTCTGTAATACAAATGTTAAATTCAAAAACTTAAGATGTATCATACTGCATGCAACTGCTGGGATCAATTTTCTGTATGAAAGTGTTTTAAATCATTTATTGAGTCCTATTTTAACACATTTGTTGCATTAACTATTAATAAGCACATGCCTGTGTTATATTGCTGTTGGCACTTAATGTGCTATTTAAGACTATTAATGATTTTTAACTTTTGATTTCATACTTATGTTGGAAAAAAATAGTGTTTCCTGTGATTTGGTTGGGGTTTTCTTTTGGGGGGGGTTGTAATTCGATTAATGTTGCTTTGGAAACACAAAATATTTACAACTGCCTGACTATAAAATGAAAAGCCAAATACTACCTGTATAATTCGAAATCCATTTAATTCGAAATGGCATGCTATTAACAACCACTGAAAACTAAATTCAAAATCAAACATACTACATGTACCATTAAAAGTGTTATCTCCCAATACGAGATGATATTGCCCTTCTAAATGTAGAGCTACTCATTCCTCCATGTTGGATAGCCGTACATGTCCCAGATGACCACATCTGATGTTCAAATTACAAAGCAAATTGCTAACAGAAGAATTTATAGCAGGCAATACAAAGACTTGAACAGTTTTCGTATTCAAGGTATGCTACTTACACATTTCCACCACGAAGATGACATCTGCCTGATCGCTGCTGGTATATTAACCATGTAATCAGCTTTTCCTTGATATTATCCATCGTTGCATCACCAAACCCCTTTATGGTACAAACAGCATGCTAAACAAATGGCAGTAGAACACGATTTTATTGACTATTTGTATTTACACACTTTAATCATACTAAGGTAAAGAGTCATCACTTGATGCTGCATCTCCAACAAAGAAGAGCTCTGATGTAATTATTCTGCACTTAAGTTATTTTCAAAAGCAGGGAAGCTGAATCAAAGAAAGATATCTATATATTGATTATAATTTCAGTCATCATAAAAACACTTGTTTTACTGTTGGGATTCAATTGTGGGATATCTTGATTAAAAAACTAAGCTTGTTTTACTGTGTAATTAATCAAGATATTAGTTTTGCTAACACTTTCTGAATTATTCATTGGAAATAAATACAAACTGTTTTAACTCCCTTATAGGACCCGCAACTTTTGGAGGCCTGTAAACAGTAGAAAGTAAATGGGACTCTTTACCTTAGTCGACATTGTAATGATTGAACTCCTGTTTAAAAGAGACATGTTTAGCCCTATATTTGGGGCACTGGTACCATGTGTATTAAGCTTGATAAAATGGTTAACCTATCAAACTATTAAAATGTACCACTTTCGCAAATCGTTTTTACTGAATATGAAGTTATGTATCATATTTTTTTTTATTTTTTTTTTTTTTGTCGAAAAACAGTCTGTGAGTTATTCATTTATTAACTTAAACCCTAATAATCATTCCTATTTACAACCAGTATACTAGAGTAACTGATGTTAGGCCCATGCAGAATCAGGGATCTGCTGCCCCCTGCAATACCTGGGATTTTTTTTTTTTTTTTCTTTTAAACCAATCCGTCTAAAGCATAAAATTGACAATGCAGTTATCACATTGTGCGTATATATCATAACCAAAACGTGTTTATATGTGGCTCTAATGTTCTTATATTTAGCGAGATCTACATACTTGATAATTTGAATATGGAGTATTTACCTCGCGAATGATGATTGTGAAACATCATCTCGAAAAAAATAAACTTATTTATTAGTTGAAGCAAATACTATTTCTTTTCTTTTCTTTTTTGATTAGCAACACAGGTGTTTATACAATTTACTCCATAGTTGCCGTATCATTAAGATGTCAGAGAAAGGTATTTTATATTGAAGAAATGCAAATATCGTTCAGCACATAATGTCATGCTGTAAAAAATACGTTGACCAGCCACACTGTTTGAACCCGAATGTAAACCAAAATTCCTGCCAATTCTCCACTTTAGATATGAATTCTCTAAATGCGTTATTTATCATGGGCATTTTTCTTTTCGTTTTTTATGAAAACGACCATTGTTGTATCATCTTTTACATTCGTTTTCTAAATAGGTCGAGCTTTCATGTTGACGCGACTGGTACAGGAGACCCTTATCCAAGTGACGTCTGTCAGGCACAGGTTGCACGTGCAGATACGAAAGAGTGGGTATATGAACAACATATCAAAAAGATAGAAAGAGAATTGAATGACACAAAGACACAGTTGTGTCAGGCAGAGAAGGACAAAACATCTCTCGAAGACAAGTACGTATTTAAAATGTTTACATTTGTTATGTTACATACTACATACCATCAGTCTGCTTCAAAATAGGAAATAGATCCAACAAAAATACATTTAACTAAAAATAGCTTTGATCAGCGCCATGCCTGTAAATCAAAGCCATGTCAATTGTTTATCGATGGGGCTTGGATTGACGACTCTCATAAGGAATGGCCTATGGCTTTTTCAAAGAACCCGCCTTCTTGTCCTGTTACGACAACTTTAAAATAGCAAGTTCTACAGCTATGTTGTTTTTTGTTTCGATGATGACTTTACGTAAAACCACAAAGTGTCGTATTCAACTTACGGTGTGTTAAATGTGTTTTAGAACATCATAATAACAACAACAGATGACATATTATTTAAAAACAACAACTGTAAGTTCCTTTTTTTGTTGTTTCGATGTATCATTAGACTCTGAAACAAGTATACAAAATAAATAAATAAAACGGAGTAAATTAAAAATGTATGTCACTTGATAAACCTGAGACAGACTTACAAGACTTTTGTGTTTGGATGTGATATAACTCAACACAAAAAGTTACAGTGTTCTTTTGCAGCATTGTCCCAATGTGCTTTATTTCTTAATTTGAAGCGTATCTATGGCAAATGCGACAAGAATTGGATATATACTTGTTCTGCCGTAGTACCTTGAGTGTGAACTGTTGCTTATACAAAATGTCAGTGTTTCTGTTGCACATTGAGGAAGCATGTGTCTACATTAATTAAAAATAAGATGAACTCTCTGACTGTATTCAATTGAAAGATAAGACCACAGCTGTTCAAAGGTTGGTTAACTTTAACCTGTGATTCGTGAAAACTATAAATTGTAGTTAATAAGAAACAGGGATAATCAAGTAAAATGTATCCTCAAAACACAAACATATTATTTATCTTAAATCTATAGCAAATTAACGATATTTGGGAATCTGAACTTTTTTTGCAAAATTGTGTGAAATTGTCTAACCACTCTTACCATGTCTTGTGCAACCGGAGCCAACTGTTTGAATTCGTTACATTAGGCTAGCATCACCATCTTCAGATACGTATTTCCAACCTAGGTTAGCTAGTAAAATTGTATTCATACAATTGCTAATGTAAAGTAGGGATGATTTTGTCCAGCTTTGTATTGCTAACATGGTTGAGGTTTTAAGGCGTTTCTATAATTACATATATCAAACCAGGATGAAACAAAGTCAAACAATATTGACAGTTGATTTAATGACGCTTGAGCACTTCCTTGTCCTTATTCACAACCTGATATTTTAAGCATGATTTACACCTACAAAAAAAGCAGTTTAAATTCAGCTGTGAACTACGTTCAAAACTGAGGCATTTTAATCATAAACAAGTTGTATCGTTACTATAGCATACGTGTGGTAGTATAATTCCACGCGTTTAAGTTTGAGCGTGAACCAAGCTGGATCGACGGTAGAATTCATTTTACGATTAAGGATGTACTTTTCTAAGGTTTAAATCCCTTTTAAATTTTGTTTGAACTCGTTTAATGGGTTTTCATAAAATTTTACCAATTATCATGAATTTTGAACACAAACGTGTATCTGAACCAATCTGGAAAAAAACTATTTGCATGTTGTTTGTATATTTTTTTTCTAACTAATTTTTAAAAAAAATACCGATTCGGCATCATTTTGGAAATGTGTATTTCTTGCGCTTCACGAAACGCCAAAATTTCACCTTTTGTGACACATGTGACTGTTTTAAAAAGAGAAACACATTTTCTTTTGATCCATTGAATTTTTAAAAAGTTTAAAAGCAGCATTTGTATATCAAGCGTTAAATCTAAAAAACGATCAAAGCACAAAAACGAAAACGCGAACATATTATTTTGCATTTTCTACTCTGCTATTAACTAATTTTTCAAAGAAAGCAAACGTGTATAAGAAAAAAGATTAATACGTTAAAGTTTTAATTTCTCAGATGAGGACATTCTTAAGAGCACGTAATACAATCATCCAGAACACCGCGGATACATTATCAGAAAATGTGTAGAATTTAGAATCACAAAAAAATCATGATATTTTTAAGGGGGAGGGAGGGGATGTTATCGTTCGATCAATAGTTTTCTTTTCTAGGCAAAAGGGATGTGTCCTGACACCAATGATACCTTTATTAAATGTTTTGTATGCATACAGTATCTAGGAATTGTTTTTGATTTTATGTTTCTAAAATATATAGTTCCATGATTCCATCACCATATAATTCAATAAAACGGAACTTTATATTTTATGTGATTTTTTTCTGAAACGTGATGCTGTACACAAAATGTTCAGTATCAACATTCACAGGGTTTTGACATAAAAATGTTGTCTCCTCCATGGTTATTCCTTTTGAGCCTAACACATATGTCTCCATAAACTGTCTGCTATTTTTTTCTTAAATCTTTACCTTTAATTTCCTGTCTTTAATTACCCTGCTGCATATTTTGGATTACAAACTCTCCCGTTCTGCAACTAAGTCCTCTCACTACCTCCTCAAAATATCAGCGATGTGTATAGATTTTCACGACAATTATTCATAGCTTTCTTTTAATGTATAGCTGTTTTAGGTATAAAAGAGAAATCTTCAATATACATATAGGATAATGCACATTAATAAACGAAAACTTTAGTACGTAATGCAGGCCTGGTCAAAATATGCATGAATAACGATCACGGAATTAAGGAGTTTTGTCGTAGTGCATTTCAAGGTAGGCATGTGTGATAAACCCAAAATCTAGAAATAATAGAAAAAAATCATTCTGCTAGTATACCTGATAAAAGGTTTCCATGTCTCTTGGAATGTTTACATGTTGTGGACTGCTCTAAACCTGTTGAATTAATAACTCTTAAGTTAAGTGCCTTTCATAACATAATTTTCTTTCACCTACTTTACATTTGAAATGCGTATCTGCTTCCGTAAAACAGTATTATATAGCTCTCTTACAGTGTAATTCAGTTTAAAGGCCTAGTCATAAGAGCATTGTCAAGTAGTAGTCAACACGGCAAATAGAAAAAAAGTTAGAAACCGTTCCATTAGAACCATTTGATATAATTGTAATTTCAACCATATATACAAATTCATCCAAACATCGTAAAAGCATACTGATATTTATTTACAGAATGCGCAAGATGGCCGAAGACAAACTTATCCAAACAAATCCAGTGAGCAGAGACATGACTGACCTCAACCAACCACAGAAGCTGGCAGAGAAATATGGCGAACTGTACGACCATGAATGGATGGACGCCATGGTTAGACTATATTCAGAGAAAGGGGAACGCGAAAAAATAGACTTCCTGTCAGCGATACTAAAGGTTTATATCTTACCCTTACATTGTTGGCTTTAACACCTTTAGGATCTGTTTTCTTTGATAAATTTACTATTGACTCCGTCTGCTTGTTGTATGTAAAGAAAAGTTTCTTTCGTTTTTTTCAAATTTTACGGAATTGTAAAACGTCGGCTGCAGCTAACATAAATGAGTAATAAAATATCAATATTGTATAATTTCCCAATTTGTCACAAATTATTTTCAGTTCTTTCACATGATGATGCGAAATCTCGCAATAGTATATTATTCAATATACGGATGTTCTTCCTTCCTTCCTTGCGGTAATTAAAACAAACATTCTCATATATATATTTTTTTGTTTTTGTGTTTATTCTCTAATAATTTAAAAGTTTATTTCTACCTAAATCACTTCTTTAAACAATATTAACGAAACGTAGTTATTATTACTTTTTGGAAACGATTCTTGCTGATCAAGTGTTTTCCTTAAGTTTTGTTACAGGGAATGTGAAAGGATCGCTGACAGACAGTTATCCCGGCTTGAACAAGTATGTGTCTGTCTTCAATCCTCATATAACCAACAGGTAAAGTATACGAATTACGTTAACATGATGTTTTTTAAGTATATGAAACAAAAGCAAGCTTTCATACAAATTATTGATTAAAACATACTTAGTAAAAACAGGTTATTTAAACTTCATGGTGGTCTCTACTCGTTATTCAGGAAAGACTACCAGAGGGATCAGAGGCAATCAAATGCAATCTGTTAGACGCACAACATAGCGCTTCTAATTTTACAAAAATGGCTGTTGTTGATGTGAGTATATGATGCCAACAGAAGCACGTACTGATGCAAGTTTCGATGTAAACATTTCTGTAGAATATATTTTTGTCTGTATTGCTTTTAACAACTGCATTCTTGCTGGAATCATTGCCCTTTGTAATTTTAAATGAATTTAAGAAAAACAATACCAGAACAATATTTTTCAAAGTTCCATTGTTTTGAAATTCAATGAAAATATTGTAAAATATTTATTTTTAAATTGCCCTATATTGATGTTGCTTTAAACCACAAGTCGCATGAATCACATTAAAGTATGATATTTAGCCATGATGATGTTCTCTTTGTTTTGTTATCTGAACAGTTTCTGTTGTTTTCCTTTTGTATCAAAAGTCCGTTCAGGATATATCCTAGATATTTAAAAATGGCAAAAAAAATGGGAAAACATTCTATTAACTTTGGAATTACAAGATAAGAACAATAATTCCTATCAGACAATCAAATTTGCTTGACATATGATCAGCATATGATCAGCAACTGCTTCATTTGAAGTAAATAAAATACCGCATACTTAGAATAGCATATATGTGCGTAACGGAACATAGAAAGAAGGAGGTTAGGATCTTTTGATGTAAGTCGATTTCAAATTATTTCATTCCAGATTGTGAAAGCAAGTCTTGTAAAGAAGAATCATCTTAAGGAAAAAACGATGCAGATATTGCCGTACACAGAAAAGTGTATCGAGATATGCTGGAGCATGGTAACACGTCATCCACGAATGTTTCTCCTTTGGCCCGATGTGAGAAAAGAGAAACAGATAAACTTTGACATGTTCCAGGCATACACTAGATCAAGTGACACTTTGGACTTTGTTGTCTGGCCCGCTATGCTACTCTACAAGGACGGTCCACTGCTGAGGAAGGGAACCGTACAACCAGTAGCCAGATAAGGCGAAGCACCCTATGGAAGATGCAACCTTGACATTTCTGCAGAAACGTTGTAAACATATGTTAGCAAGATAAAGTCATTCTTAAGGAACCATGCTTTAAAATACAAAGATGAAACTCCTAGTGTTTTCGTATAATGTGTATATAACGTTATTATTATTTGTAGATGAACAGTTTTTTCGTGTTTTCTATTTTAATTAGCAGAAACTATTTAATATATTAGATAGGTGTTGCTTAAATTATTATAATCTAATTCAGACGGGAAAATTTCATAAAAATTACTATGATGACCAATCATACTTCCATCAGAGCGTTCTTTTCCAGTCTTCTAGTTCACTTCCTAATACGAGTTATAAAATGTTTTTTTTAGATTTTTAATTAATTTTGTTTTTGTCTGTCGTTCCGGGATTTTCATTACAGCAGGACCAAGGCCGTTTGATCACTTGCGGCTGTCATGCATTATATCTCTTTCTATGTGTGCTTCTGT
>JAUMHH010000908.1:0-26227 GCA_032359455.1 Chlamys rubida
ACAATTTTGAGGAATTCGCAGGAGCTGCCTTATCAGGAATACTAGTCCTATGCCACCGGGCTAATCCTCATATGTGTGTATGCCTGCGTGTGTGCTGGAGATATAATATATATGCGTTCTGTTTGTAGTGGGACCTTGCTTCCAACGGCATCATTTATAGTGCCACCTCATTTGAATGCTACAGCAAAGATACCACAACATCCGACCCAGACCAATTTATACTCCACCTGGGTTGTTGGATTTGTGTGGGCAGGAGAAAAACACTTTCTATGAATATCCGTGCGTACGACGACTTCGGGGATCGAACTTTGGCCGCCTGCGTGGAAGGCCGGAGTGTTAACCACTCAACTAATTCCGCCGAATGACACAGTCAATACCACATACATACATAAATCCATCCAATACGTATACTTACTATCCAGTAAGATATCAATACAATGATTATAATAAAGATTAATACAATACACCCTATACTTATATTCAGTAGAGTATTACTAACAGTAGATATTAAAATACTGCTTATCATATGTATATATACAAAACAATCCATACTTATAATCCAGTAAGACATTGGTAATAGTAAATATTAAATGTACCAACATGGACGTGTACATGGACGGTGTATACCACTGTGTAACAAGTGCTTGTAACTCCTGAGGTCGGTCACCTTTTTAAACTGTTCAGACCATTTGAGAGTCATGCCCATTTGAATGCATGAAACATTGAAGCAGTTTCCTTGACACATGAAAATATTGTCAACTTCCATATGTAAAAATTATGAAAAAAATATTTCACTGCCTATCAGCGTACTCTTTCTTTTTTACATATTTATTATAAAACATCATTACGGCACAAGGCTTTAATATTTTGAAGATCTTCATTATGGGGGGGATCATATATTCGAGGCAATATTGATATTTATATGAATGATATCATCATTATCATATCTGTATACCTTACAGTGTTTTGCGTACAGTGGTTGGTTATTAATGTATGGTAAATCAATGGTATTGTGTCTCTGTCTATGGACAGCAATGTGTATTGTGTCTCACAGTATATGGTAAATCAATGGTATTGTGTATCTGTCTATGGACAGATATGTGTATTGTGTCTCACAGTCTATGGTAAACCAATGTCAGTGTGTCTCTGTCTATGGACAGATATGTGTATTGTGTCTCACAGTCTATGGTAAACCATTGGTATTATGTCTCTGTCTATGGACAGCTACGTGTATTGTGTCTCACAGTATATGGTAAACCAATGGTAGTGTGTCTCTGTCTATGGTCAGCCACGTGTGTTGTTTCTCACAGTCTTTGGTAAACCAAGGGTATGTTGTCTCGTAGTCTGTGGTCAGCTAAGTGTGTTGTGTCTCACAGTCTATGGTAAACCAATGGTAGTGTGTCTCTGTCTATGGACAGCTACCTGTGTTGTGTCTCACTGTATATGGTAAACCAAGGGTATGTTGTCTCATAGTCTGTGGTCAGCTAAGTGTGTTGTCTCTCACAGTCTATGGTAAACCAATGGTAGTGTGTCTCTGTCTATGGACAGCTACGTGTATTGTGTCTCACAGTCTATGGTAAACCAAAGGTAGTGTGTCTCTGCCTATGGACAGCTACCTGTGTTGTGTCTCGCTGTCTATGGTAAACCAAGAGTATGTTGTCTCATAGTCTGTGAACAGCTAAGTTTGTTGTCTCTCACAGTCTATGGTAAACCAAGGGTATGTTTTCTCGTAGTCTGTGGTCAGCTAAGTGTGTTGTGTCTCACACTCTCTAATTATATCTAAGGCCCCCAATACTGATTATTTGTCACCCAAGTAGTAACAAACTCTAATATAGCTGACATTTGATTTAATTGTATTAACTCATAGCTATTCTTAAAGTAAGACGTAAACCACTCGACTCATTTTGTGGGGTATATTAGGAAATTTCAAGTTATATATCAGAATTATGTTATCTTCTAAGTCATTTTTTGTAAATCTATCCGATCGTGTCACAAGTGTTACTTCAATTGATGCATCAACAGGATTGAAGATGAATGTTAATAGCAAAATCAAGATTAAGATAAGTGGAAGAGCTGGTATTTTTAAAGTTATCTGTAGAGATGACGAGTGACATTTTTTTGTGATATTGTGTAATGTTGATATTGGCGTAAAGTTATTTGGATGTTCTTCTCATTACCTCTTTGTAATGGAATAATTTGGCCTCGTTTAGAACTTAACAAATTGCAGGACGTATTTTGGTCAAATGAGTTTAGATTGGAGCGATTGTTGGTTTTCATTATTTCTGAACTATGAGTGGAATTCCGTCTACGCAAGTAGATTTTTCCGTAAAAGATGCTTATTGTTATTGTTTAAAACGTTATTTTCGATTGCCCTCTCTTTGATTGTAATACATAAATGTATCAAAGTGTTGTATTATTTTCGTATTTCCATTTCCATGGTAATGTATCTGTATGGTCTCGAACCTTGTCAACATATCATTATTATACTATTAATGATATTTTGGTCTATTAACATTTCTTATTTGAGGGGAGAAAGTTAATTGACGGTACTTGGAATTTATGTAGGAAGAGAACCTGGTCTGGATCACTTATCTGAAAGAATCTATAACTGATTTCTCTCCGTTAACTATTTTGAAACACCACAGGTAATTGTGGTAATATAGGTAACAGCTGATATTCTGTTCGAAAATCGAATTAGATCGTGTGTACCATAATTATATAAAGCATTTGATTGCCTATAATATGAAACCATTATCGTCTTATTTGTTTTTTGTTTTGAATCGGATACGTCATATATAATAGCTTCGAGTAGACTCCATTTTGTTTGACGCAGGTTTTATATTAATTCTGTTCTTTATCGTACCGAAATGTTACGGCCCGGAAAAATGACTTGTTTAGGCTATGTTCTATGGCTAGTTAACAAGCTCGTGACAGTCAGAACGTCTATGTTATTGTTCACAATATGTACCGTCAAACACGAACGGAAATAATGTATCAGACGGTACGTACTGATACGGCGACATACTTGCGAGTTGTATACTCTCATCGTTGATCCCTCTTGACTTCGATTGCTCATGCTATGATGCACCATAATTAACGGATGCTTCACTTTAAACTTTGGAATCTACACCACGACTTCTTCCGCGTATAAATTTCCCCATCTCCTTCCTTGTATTAATCATATACGCTATCACTATTTAAAACACATAGCCGCCAGTAGTGTTGTGACGTTTTGGGTCCATCTGCACTTTTATTGATGGCGCCAGACTTGTAAACTTAGCAATGATAATGCCGATCTCGATTTAGTATAGTGTACCCTCTAAAGGACATAATGCTAATGCGATCCTTGTATTTAATGACAACAGCTTTTTGTCAAAAATGAGCAAAGGTCGAACCTGATCGATATTAAAGGTTTCGTATTAATAAGATCGACAAAACAACAGATCAAGAAAAGTAACTGTAATGTGAGCATAAGTTTCATTAAACATATGGTAATACTGTCAACTTCCATTTCTATAACTTGTTCTGGTTTTGTTTTCTTTGCTGCCAATCAACGTTCTCTTCGTTTTTGACTTATTTATCATAATGTTATCATTACAGCACAAGGCTGAACTATTCTGAAGATCTTCATGATGGAGGGATCAAATATGCGAGGCAATGTTGCCTTTTATTTGAATGTTATTGTCATAATCATACATGTCTACCTCTGTGTTTTACGTACAGTGAATGGCCATGTATGTTTATAGTTAATTTGTTGCTGGCGAATACAACGATGAGTCCACGAAATGAATAATTGCCCTCTGAGGTGTCAGATAAAGACATTGTATCTTATACTCTCATCGTTGACCCCTCTTGACCTCGATTGCTCATGCTGGGATGCACCACAATTAACGGATGTTTCACTTTAAACTTTGGAATCTACACCACGATTTCTTCCGCGTATAAATTCCCCCCATCTCCTTCCTTGTATTAATCATATACACTATCACTATTTAAAACACATAGCCGCCAGTAGTGTTGTGACGTTTTGGGTCCATATGCACTTTTATTCATGGCGCCAGACTTGTAAACTTAGCAATGATAATGCCGATCTCGATTTAGTATAGTGTACCCTCTAAATGACATAATGCTAATGCGATCCTTGTATTAATGACAACAGTTTTTTGTCAAAAATGAGCAAAGGTCGAACCTGATCGATATTAAAGGTTTCGTATTAATAAGATCGACAAAACATCAGATCAAGCAAAGTAATTTCATTAAACATATGGTAATATTGTCAACTTTCATTTCTATAACTTGTTCTGGATTTGTTTTCTTTGCTGCCAATCAACGTTCTCTTCGTTTTTGACTTATTTATCATAATGTTATCATTACAGCACAAGGCTGAACTATTCTGAAGATCTTCACGATGGAGGGATCAAATATGCGCAGCAATGTTGCCTTTTATTTGAATGTTATTATCATAATCATACATGTCTACCTCTGTGTTTTACGTACAGTGAATGGCCATGTATGTTTATAGTTAATTTGTTGCTTGCGAATACAACGATGAGTCCACGAAATGAATAATTGCCCTCTGAGGTGTCAGATAAATACATGGTATCTTGTTATATGGTTTTCGTTGCATACATACCTTGTATACAATGATTGATCCCTGCTATGTAACTATTTATCAATTATGGACTTTTGTTCAGGTAAATTTGTGATTATATGAACCTGAGAAAATGATATTGATCGAGACGAGGTCGAGGTAAATATTACTTTTTTTCAGGTCCATCTAGACACATATCAACCAAAAGAAAAGTCATTAATTGTTATTTGATTTTTATTATTGTACTTAATAGAACGTATGCAAATTGAAAGGAGAAAAACAATGCATTCAACAAAAAGCAATATGACGTAACAGTTGAAGTGACGTCATAAAGACAATATCGACCTGCTGTTTCTAAAGATAGTAACACCGAGTCGACATCACAAATCACCGATCTCCATGTTATAACCAGTTAGGACTAAGGAAAATGTTGCGTCTTCTAGTATATGCGTGTAGTATTATGTAAATGTTTACTTTTAACATGTGTCAATGTAATTGTGATATTTGACACTGAAATAAACAATATCGATTGACTGGCCTACAATTGCGCATTATGTGCATATTGCATGTTCTTTTAGGCATAACTCGTCATTAAAGCAATAAAGAGAAAAAGAACTAGAATCAAGGTTGTCTAAGAAGCTAAAACATTAATTATAAACCGAAGACCACGACAAATAGTAATGAAACTGTTCTCAGGCTCAAACCAATCTCCTTATAAGTTGCTTTAAATCATGTGACAACACATGACAAGGTTAAAACAAATCAGGACTAGACACTGAAAACGGTATACCCCCCAACATTTCTCTAAATCATAGACAAAAGGGGAATATTTATTTACACGTATTTATCATCCGTACAGGAATTTGGACTAAAGCATAGAAACTGACTATGAGCACGAGAACGTTTCGATGAATACAGACCTTGGTAATCAGGTACTAGCGGTGGGCAATCGACATCGGGTGGAATAACGACGTCTGGTTACTACAGCATCAAACAACTCTAAACTATCATTATTTTCCATTAACCTTGCTGTTGTTTCTGTTTGGTAATTTGGTCTGTTTATAAAAAGCTACGACTTTAAGTCATACAAAAAGTTCTGATCAAGGATTGTGATTACATTATTACATACTTTAATACATCCGTTTGTGATGAAATGATTGTGTAAATTGTGTGTTGGTAAATTGTATTATATTTGTGAAAAATATTGAATAGATGCCTGTACATGCATGTGAAAATGGCTGATTGTTCTGCCTATACAGTTGTAGTACATAATGGCAGAGCTACAGATGACGCAATTTGCAAAAATAACTAGCATCACTTTAGCTCATCAACTGCTTTATTAATAATACACCAAACATTTTAATTTAACAGTATGCCACATAAGATGTTCGTTCGTATCTCTTTGTTCATTCCTTTCATCACTTAAATTTAAAGGGAACTATGAAAGAGAGCAAACAAGGAGCGTAGAGTGATCATTTAAACTGCAAATGTTAATTTAAGAAAACAATATTCACTTCTTGTGATTTTGAGATGTTTACTGACGTCAATCGTAGTTCGAAAAGATTAATTTGTATTTGAGTTCATTTTCAGGGATTTTAAGTAGGCTTCCAATGTTACACGCCTGCGAATATCTTCACTCCACCAAATCCAAAACGAGGTTGGTGTCCGTGGACGAAGGAGGTCTAACACATTACGTCATTCAGCTAGAAGTAATGTCTGAAAATAAGCAAAGTACATTTATTAGTGATTTTAATTTCAACAATATTTATTTTTTACGATAGTTATATTAAAAGTAACACTGTATAGCATAATTAAAGTGTTATGTTGTTTCGACTTAAATGAAATTACTTTTATGTTTTCTTTTTATCTATATGATTATATGTCTTATCTTCCAGCATTAAAGTCCAGAAGATGGATACCAGGTAGGGTTTCGAGCGGATGTCGTAATCTTTAAACGTATAACACATAGATTATATACGATTGTACTAATTAAGAAACTGAACATCAATCTTGATTGATAATTGGCGTAATACACTAAGGACACATATACATATTAAATAACATGCAATAAATAAACAAAGAGTGATATGATAGTGATTTCATGTCAAACAGTTGATGACCAATCAGCGTTTTTTTATTTTTAAACGTGCTACCTTGCACATGCCAGAAACACTCTTTTCAATTTGCTTTGATATATAGCTTGCACTTAAGCTCAAAAGAAATTTTCAAACCTGACTTTGATGTCACTTTGAAGGAAGTTAAACATGACAAAGCTTAAATCATGGAAATGATGACGTGTTGTCATTGTTATTGTTACACCAATTTCTCAACTACAGTGCAATCTGTATTAAGCAACCACCCGAGGGAAATTTGAAAACCGATCGTTAAATAAAAGTGGTCGTTAGATTAAGTTTGACCATATTTCTTTTACAGAATTAAACGACCAACCAGCCGATCGCGAACGATTCCTTATTCAGACAACCGTAAACAGACCACCACCCCGAGCGCACATTTACACTTCATTGCAAATGTAGTTAGTGACAAACAGCATCGTGTCAATATATCAGGTGAATAACTGAATAGTAGTTAAATGATAATTATGAGACCAAACAAACAAATGACAGTGTTTGAGAAGATTAGTCATTTTACTCAGAACAATGATCGCCGGAGACTTGCTTAAGTTCTCAACTTTCACGACTTTCATACAGCTTTAGAGACTTAAGATTGAACTCTTTTGCAGAAATACGAATAGTATATTGGGTCATCTGAAGGTGATCCTTTTGCGTTCCAGGGGACATGCTCGTTACATGTCAGCTCTTAACTACACATATATTACTGGTATCATTCACACCACTGTTTGTAACTTAGTAAACGAAGTTCACGTTACCTGAATTAGTAAATCGATACATTATATAAAAGTATTAAAATACATATTCTTACAAGTTACGTCGGTACGAACTTTCGTGGCTTTCACTTAAATATCCTGATGTGCGTTAATATGAACATTGTTAAAAAATCTCTTCTTAGACTAAAACTGTTAATATCAGTAATACCATTAACAGAATACCATTAACAGAATATCATTAATAGAATACCATTAACAGAATACCATTAACAGAATATCATTAACAGAATACCATTAACAGAATACCATTAACAGAATACCATTTAATCCATGTATTTACAAATGTACATTCGTAAAATAAGTCATCGCTCATCAAATAAAATGTGTTCTCATTAAATTAATTCAAAGCTATTTGTTTACTTTGTTATAAAAGTGTACTGTCAAACGTCCATTTTACGAACAAATGACGTCACATCAAACCATGTGTTTCAGGTTTCTATTAAAACTTCTATGAATGTTGCTGATGGAGTTAATTCCTATTGTGGACTACATGTAACATATATATGAATGCAAGGTTAATGTGTCTAGTTTACGTACGTAATGTTCTGCCACATAAGTTCACGAGTTGACCCTACAACAATTATTGTTACATATACATGTGTATGTAGTTTATTAAGGACATCTACAGAACCTGAATTTAACTTACAACTTTCTTTTAGTTTATACATGCCTTAAGTAATAAATACGCGGCCTTCCAAACAACTTCAATCGTTTGATCCTGAACGTTACTTATACAGCACTTGAATTAAATGACAAAAGCCCGAGAAGCGGCCTTCAAGACAATTTTAATCTTTGGACTCCGAAGGTGACATACAACACGTGGGTTTAATGACCAATGGGCACGTGGGCTAGACATTTAACTGTATAAGAGTTATATTACAAAATAGGGAACAGTCTGTAGGATGTGAAACAAGACCACCTTGCTAACCTCATATCAAGTCCTATTGTCCAGAAAATGACCAGCTTAACGCAATAGTCACTCATGTCTTCGTATTTCGTTACGGGCCTTTTAATCAAACAATTATTGTTTTATATTCTAGAGAATCATGACATGTTGACCACTGACATTTTATAATTATTCGAACTGTTAGTTCAATAAGGGAAATATTTCATTCTTTACTTTTACTTCAACACGTTGTCATGCTAACAGTTCTGTGAACATTTTGCCCTCGGCCGTATGTCTAAGCAATACTTAAGGGTCAGCAGGGACAATAGTATGAGTGAATTAGAGGATACGCTGATACAGACGGACACCCCAAATTATCAATTATTGCTAATTAACAATCATGGGAAATTCTGTCGTTCACATTAGCAGACAGCTGACGTCTACTCAACACTAAATAGGTAATTTAATCTTAAAATGAATGTCGAAAAAGCAACGGAGCAATAATTATGCATTTTCGCCCTCTGCAGTAATGAACATCGAACGCAGAGTAATTGGGCACGGTTTTGGTATAAATAGTTTCACTGTGACTAATTACAATCCTCAATGTCTATCCCTACCCTCCATGTCAAATGAAGACATGGTTCCGTATCCGCTAGTGGTGTTATCTACGGATCGGTCCTGTCATGCAGAGAGATATACTTCCGAAATCGTCATATCTGGACAGGTGTTTTTTTTATAAATAGCGACGTTATAAAAATGTAAGATAAAAATCCGTCCCTGTTGCATCTTTATTTCACAATTAATTCATGTTGGCGCTAAGACACCTGTCCAATTATTTTTTTTCGAATTGCAAAACTGGTAAAATAACTCGTTTCAACTATGATCATATTTATGATGAATGTACGTTAAAAGTCTGAGCAATAAAAATGCATTTCGAAAACGTATAGCAATCAGAAAATGAGTGGCACTTTGGAGTCTTGGTTTCTTATTTCGTACATTAAATACCAAAATGAATAGGTATCAATACAGTATTCGTAAATAATACCATCGCCTCATATCTATTGTGACGTCACTGTGTTGGCATAAATTGTTACATTCTATACAAATGTCACACTGGGTTGTTTTCAATCCTTTTCGTTATATACAGTGATCACAAGCAGAGTTACGATACACTTTTATATCAACTGTCAATCACTAAACCCGGGAGTCAACATTTTTTTACTGAGATAGTTTCAGTAGATTCCTATAACCATTCGCTACAACCGGAAGTCACTACATATATTGTGATATTTGGAAGCACGTTTGTAATCTTATTTTGCCCCAATATGTTAATTGTATGACTAAATGAAAGTAATGAACTAGGTTGCGATGTAATTGGTGACACTATACTAGGACATCACGATCTAAACACTGTACGATTATTATCACTTGTAACAAAATCGCTATAACCGGATGTAAACACTGTTTTTTGCTTCAATATTCAAAAACATCACGTAGAGTTGCAAACATACTCAGCATGTTCCACACACCTATAACGACTTTACGGATTCGCGTGCTCGACTTGATTGGGGTTAAGGTTTGTGATCTAGTCCAAGAGTTTTGCTTAAAGGCATATTGTTGTACATATAAATGTCAATTTATTTAAGCAGCTACAATCACGGATATTACGCCTTATATTTGTTTCGCTATTTTAAATTATACAGTATAAATCGAAAAGCATACCCATTATTTTATTTGTTTTATGTTTATTGCGAATGAAATATGTGGTTTTGCTTTTAACATCGAAATGCTCACGTTCATCATTAGAGAAACATCGAATTCGCGACAATATTTCTTACTGTCTCATATTTAGGGTTGTTACATTTAGTTTCGAAGGATTTCGACGGTACGATGCAGGCTCAAATATTTACAATTACCGTTGTTTTAATGGTTTCAGTGTGAATAGTCCTGACTATAATGATTTATAAGTTACACAAGTTGACCAAAGAGGAAGCTGCGGTGCTATATAGTGTATATGTCAGTGATTCCCAGCCGGGATGGTTTATTTGGAGCCATGTCAGAACAGAAATCTATAAACCAACGCGTCACACTGTGATGTGTTCGCATGAAGTGTTATGTGTCTAAAACAAACAGCCGATACTTAAAGCCCCTGGGGCCCACAACATCGTCTTTACAGCTGATGTATGTGCATATTTGATTGATCGCAGAGAAAATGTGTATCTATAATTGGCCATCACGTCTACAGAGTTTGACCGCGTTTGAATTCTGGTGTGGTGGCAGGCACAGATTCGATCCCTGGCATCGGAGGCAACTTGTCAGTATTTATTTTGGAGCAGTCCTTGGTAAAAGCATTTATGTCATCTCTGAAACCGAGCAACGATACCACAGCTAGTTTTTTTTTTACCACAGCTAGTTTGCTGTTAGATAATATGAAGGATTCTAAATAACAATGGAGACTTAATTGAGTTGTTAATGTCATTTATTAATGACGTGTCAATCAAGATCAATCAAGATCAAATATCACAATACCTGAAGATGTACTCCATACTATAAATGTTGATCTTAACATATGGCTATAACAGCAAAGATGGGGTAAAACATCGGCCATCTCACAATACAAACATGTGTAACAAGTATGGGGTAGTCAAAAAATAATCTTTATAATAAGCCATAGGTGTAATGAATACAATAGACATTTATATGAAGACATGCCAGGAATATCATGTGAAATTGAAAGATTCAGTTCAGTATGATCCGTAACCCAGCAGTGTAAAATTTGGGTGGGAAATATTAGGGAGGGAAATTAAAAGGTACAGAATAAGTTTCAGAAGTTTGTTATACATGTTCTACACCATCAACACTGCTGGGTAATGACGCCTCTGGGGACAAAGGATGGTCAACGACCTCAGTGAGAGCGTGAGAGCCATGTCCTATTACGTAACTGCCCGACCTGCCAGCCCTGTTGTAATGCCTCTGTGCATCAGTTTTACCATATATAACGAAACTTCACCATGTGAAAATCCATAACAGTGTATTGCAAGTGGAGCACTTGGGGCGTACATGGCGTGTCAGACGTGCGGTAAAATACTGCCAAAAAATCAAAGAATAACTTAACAAAAGGGCCTTCTATAATGATATTGACATATTCATATCCTAAGATTGACATACTTCCTATAATCAAGTTATTAATCTGTAAAATCATTCACATCGAAAGATAAACTGTGATTGATACATATTTATGCAACAATTTCAATCTTGAAATGAGGGACGAATCGTCTTAACACCGGTAATCGGATGTATTCAATCAATATTTTTCAAGAAATATCAACATTTTGGAGAAACTAGACAGCGAAAGAATTGGTAACATATTACCTATCAAATGTATACAGGTATTTACTTACATCAGGTGCAGGGAGGTACTATTTTGCACTGAAATTCCTTCGGAACGAAGGGTAACTTTGCATTTCTTTCGAAAAGGAAACTAAACTACAAGCGTAGAAAAGGAGCTGGAGCCGGTCAACCGTTCCGGAATACGTAAATGTATGATAATTAGAAAATGTGATAACATTACACCTGTACCAAATTATTACATAACTACACTGAATATACATGTAGATATATATACAAACACATACAACCGTATAAGTTACTGAGACAAAAATTAAAGGTGAAACGTTATAGCCTGACATAAAATAATTTATTTGTACGGGTACTAAATAAAAATCATTTATTGTTAACATAATAATAGGTGTATTATATTATTGTGCGGGAAATAAAATAACTTAAAGTAGAAGCGATGTCATCTGAAGGTCAAACTTGCTTGTATTCCTCCCATAAGTACGGTATATGTTTCCCCGGTTCTGAGGTATTGGAAAAATATACAACGAGTTGGTTAACCTTGCAAGCTAACAACAAGTACATACATTGTACAATTATCCACGTGTTCGTAGCAACCGGAAAGTGATTTCATGTGCTAAGTTAAATAATACAAACGCTATGGGAGAAACAGAACAATACAATCGTGATAACTGGTAATCATGGTTATCTAACTCTATCTAGCTCTAATTAATTAAGATACAACCAACTGATGAGCTTGTGTTACGGTAGAATATATAACGAGGTTGATAAAATTTTGGACAAAAGTTATTAACAAAGGCCTGATTTGATTTATATCCCGACATTTTCGAATGACGAGTTATATTTCCACCATATTGTATAAACATATATTTATCATATTTACTCTACCAAATAAAATGTAACAAAAGTGTTGTTCGTGTCTATATACTTATGGTCGGCTAGGTGACTTAGATTATCTAACTTAAATTAGACTGTTCATTTGCGCGCGTTAACATTTGTCACGTGACGCCTCTATCTGTTTTTAATTTTCACACAAAGCTGCGTGTTTTATCACTTCTTACCACGTGCGGAGTTATCCTTTATTTATCTATTTAACTGGAATATATCTGGGAAAGGAATTTTCATTTTTATTCATCATTTGGTCGACGATAAACAATTAACACCTAACGTCATGCTTAATTTCAAAACATCAAATCTATCAATTGATCGAAATCACACTTCAACACATGAAATTCGCGTTTTACAGATTTACAAACACCATATCAAGTCACCCTCGTGGTAAGTTCAGCGAAATATTCTGACAGTAAGCTTAAAAGTTGTTAAGTCGATCTAGAGGTTAAAATATGTCTTCAAATACATACAAAACTAAATGCGGGCACCCTCATTCGACAAATGAAACCAGTTCCGCTGCTCTCTTGTTTACATCTACAGGGGACAATTTTGGAATAGCGTTGCACATGCTTGGTCTGTCGGAAAATCATACACAGACGCGCATGGTACATCTATTGTCCAATAACACATGCGTATTAAACAATGAAAAGTGTCGTTACAACGCAAACGCTGTAAAAAATGTATTTTTAAACTAAAGTTATAATTGTAGTTTCATTGTAGATAACGAATTGTGATACATTTGTAAACCAACACATGCAAATGGTTTATAAAAAACCGTCTAGATATGAAATGTTTTATGACGAAGTATGAACAAAAACCAGCAAAAACTAGTTTGCTCATTTAGTTTAAATTCCAACCTAAAAGTATTTAACATCACATCATCTATCATTACAGTGTCCTTGCAAATATTTGCTACGTCCGTTTGTCATCTATCACAATGTCATTCGGAAATGAGTGATGATTTCAATTTGCTTGTACAATGTAACATTTTAAACTACTGCCAAACAACCAATACTACAATGTACTACCATAGTCCATCTTTATTTTTTATCCTAAATCAACAGCATGACAACAAAATGTTTAATCAAGATGTCTGTTTTCTTCCTGAAAAAGTAATTGTGACTTCCATTCGAGATCCGTCTTAAGCTATTACTGAATATGATTGATGATATTTGAATTTGAACTACACTTCTTCGCCTTTAAATATCTTTAATATTCAGATACAAGATTCTTTGAAGACATTTAAAACTGCTTGAATGGCATCGCCACAATTCAATAATAGTAAATGATTTTAAAAAACAAAAAAATATGTTGATGACATTGCAATTGATGGGTTTCACTGAAAACTCTTTATTTTCCCCATGGGCTTGTGGCGATGTTTATGTTATTGATTAAGGCAGTTAAAATTGGTGCATAGTTAGAACTACTAATCAGTAAGATCTGATTAAAATGATCTGTTACATGGCTTTGTTTTTTTCTCTCTGCTCAGCTTTTTGACAATCAATTTTCAATTTGAAAACTTTCTCAATGGCTTTGTTGCCATCATATTCCGTCATCTTTGTAACAGTTTCGAAATAACTCCGAGTGACTTTTGAAAGCGAATCTTTAATTGGTCAAAATTTAATGAGTATATATTAACATTGGATGTCACAATAACGTGTTTGCACGCGGCACGTTCAGATGCTTAGGCGTAGTACATTGTACGTAGCAAACAAAACAATTTACTTTAACAAATGATTTAATCAGATTATTATCAATTTCCGTTAAAAGGTCGGATTTCACACCACCAAATCACCCAACTGTTACGCCGACCATCTGTGATATATTTTTGTTAATAATACCATGCATCACATGCTGAAAACAAGTCTGCTCAAGAAGAAACAAATACTTACAACAGATCAAGGATCAGGTAAATCAGTTTAACAGCTTGTACACATTTGTTATTTGGCTGAGATATCTATACATATACCAGTTATTCAGTGGTTAATGAAATTTTATTAAAATTTGAATACGACAAAATCAAGAACATCTGACATCATTTCACTGTAATTTTACAGTCTCCTTTTAGCAACAGTGTTTATATATTCTTATATCTCATTTTTATAACACCGTGTCTGATATGATGATACTGGTCGTATGGCAAGGCAATCAATTATGTCGCAGACGACAACAATGGAGCGTCAACCTGATCATCTCTACTTTAGAGTTATTGTTTTTATTTCTTTTGTTTTCCGGCATAATAAAATAATTATGTATTGCTCTTAATGTATGGAAACCCGATTCTTTGTTTCTCTGAGGTTAATCATGTTTCAAGAGGGCGAAGCCCGAGTGAAACAGGAATAATCGAGGAAAAAACAAACCAACATGTTTCCCTATATTAAGAGCTATTCATGTGTAATACTGCTCCAACTCTTCACTTACCATACCCTGAGGCAATATTGAAAAAGCCTTGTTTCCGTAGAAGCAGATGGTTATATATCCTTTTATGTATCAGCTGAGGTATAATTCATATACGTACTTGATCATGTTTTGATGGCTCAATCAAGTTTCATAAAATTGTCTTTAAGCTTTAATGTATTACAGACATCAATGATCAAATTCCAAAATTACATATCAACGTACATTTTTTAAATCTGATTCAATGATTAATAACACTATTTCATCAGTATGTATTCATTCTCGAAATTCATTTACCATTCGCCGAATATTTAACAAGTTTCATGTCTATTTCTATGGTTTTTCGTATTGTATGTCGTCTATGAAGCGATATTGAAAACAACACTGCAAAATTCATAGTCAGTTGAAAGATTGATTCTTATCCATTCCCCTTGTTAATTGAAGCGGGCTGTCAAGCGTCACATTGACAAGCATAACATTGCATTGAAGCCAAAAACACGTCATATATTCTATTAGTCATGTAACTCTACCCTATATTTTGTCTTTGGGTTTGTAATGTCAATCATATTGTTTATTGTATTTCCTCACTTCCTGTTTTTTTTATCGGCTTTCATTTTTTTTTTTTTTAGCTGTTATCTTAATGGTGGTTTTTTTTCTGTTTTATTATATGTGATGAGTATGTGGTGACACTTATTGCCTGCTTTATGTAATGGACCACGTATCGAGCTAAGTATCTATAACGGGACATTGTTTAGACCAGTTTTACTCACTGCAACCGTATTCATCTCTAGGTTTAGTTTTGAAATATCTTAATTCTTTCCATTGTAAATATGGTTGATATTTTGATTTAACCAGGTTTCTCTTAAGATACTGTTTTCCTGATTTTACAAAATTAAATTACTTTAGGTAGACGGTACGAGTAGAACATTTAAACAGTATTTATTCATGCATTGACACATCTAAATTGTACAGCATGTCAACAGGTCATGAAGCTAACCGAGCTTAAACAAGTACGGGAAATCAAAAGGCAATGTTTATTATTCCTGAAATAGTTGCAATGATGATAAATGTTGATAAGTGTACACGTGTCGTAAATGATTTGACATTATTTTCAACATCGCAATAAAAAAAATAAAAACAAAAAAATACATGTAAAATTGACATGCCTCTGCCTCTGTTGTCTATATTCTGAAATAAGGAAAGGTCTTTCCTGACCAAGCTACATTGTTATGAAACACTTCTAGTTCAACTATTTTTTAACGAAGTTTTAAACATGGTTCCTTCCATTGCAGCATTATATGTGACTTGATCAGCTGGTTGCGGTATTCTTGTATGAGTATTTGGAAATTTTATCGATTCCTAACTTTTTTTGCAAGTGCAATTTTCAGTTTTCTGGAAAACCTGTTTTTGTCACAGGTAATACTGCATGTGTATTTCCTTTAATTATGGTCACTACATGTACCCGATGTCCATTGTGATTTTACCGGCAATTATTTAGGTTTTTTCCTTTTATGTTGGCGCTGTGATATACGACGTTTTATTGTTATTTTTCTCGTGTTGGTTTACTGCAAGCTGTGACGCCTGAAGCTGCTATTAGAAAATATAGCAATCGCAATGTTTTGGAGGAGTATTTGACATATACATGTACATTGTATATGTCACAAAATCACAAGAGTGTGAAATCAGCTTTTGCAGGAACTCCTAGCCACGTGATCAATTTACACTTATATATGAGCCGGATATTGTATATCCATGGAACTCCATCACAGCAAATCATAGCTTTATTGTATTACAGCCTGAATGGAGTACGTGTATAATACAATGAAAGGCACTTATAGAAACATGTAGGCTAAGTACTGTATGTATTTTCCCGTAATTAGCTATATGAAGTCGGGCAGGTGTACGCAATATTACCCAAGGGGCTTTGTTATGCCTACTATTACGTAAGATACGATAAGAGTTTCATAACAACAAATGGAAACCGGATTTCCGCAAAGGAACTAATATCGCGATGTATGACAGGGAAGTGTCAACAATCAGATATACAAATAGCTATGCAATGTTCATCGATTGGTTGCTAACTCAATCACATCAAGAGTCTGCATACTGTCTGCTATTGTCTGTTTGGAATATTTTACTGTGGTCAATAACAATTGTTGGTGTGTCGGCGATGGTATGTTTAAATATATGAATAAAATGAATTCCGCGACTTGTTCTTATCTCTAAAAAATCCTTGATCCAAAGTCTTGTGATAAGATATTGATTTACATACGTCATAGGGTATAGTATTAGTGTTTCTCCTTAAATAATGTTACGTTGAATCTCACTTCAATATAATGGTTTGCATATACGTTCAATATGGTGTAAATTGGTACATTATTAGACTAGTAGCTTCCTCTGAAAAGGATTAATGAATATAGTATTACCCTAGGAGAATGGCAACATTAAAACTACGCTTACTCGGGACTTTAATCTATGCAGGTTGCGTTGGTAGTATGCTTATTTCATTTCCTGCTAAAACAAAATCTTATCATTTACAGTATAAATGAGTTCACAAATACATCTTACTGTAATTCACATATTATCGCTCTTAAAACGAGGCGTTATTTAGCAAAAAACCAAAGGAGACACCAAAACTAAACAGAAAGCATCCAGATTACTAAATAGGTTATAACATAGTCTTTAGAAGAGTACGTTATTTTAAAATATTTTTATTATTATTCTATATCGTTATTTTTTTGTGATTTTGACTTCATGATTAATTTTTTCTTTACAGTTTAGAAATATCTATTGTCTAATTTAACTCCTGCGCTACTCTTGATGTAGCAAACTTGATTTCGGTTTCTCTTCATTTCAGATGAATTATCTCCTTTTCCGATGAAACTTGCCAGATACAGAGATAACACGGATTCCATTTCCGCCAAAGTTAAAGATACGATTCACATTAATTGGAGTCGAGTCACATAAATGAATCGAACACACCACAGAAATATAATGTGGTGTTGTTGATAATCAAAAGTAAAGGAAGGGATGTGCTTGACACTGTATGCTAAACACACTCTCCTCTGCGTATACCCTTTCAGATGCGATAAACCATAGTTTCCATTTTCTCATGATCCTCTTGTTGAACAAATTTGCCTGAACATCAAATTAAACATTTTAACCACATCTCTGATCGATTGCCTTCTGATTGTACAAACATTGCGGTAGCCTTTCACGAATATCAGCTCAAATGAAGAAGCATCAATGTGTGCTTTGCTGTACTGCATACTGTAGGCAGTGCATATACATGTATTTACAGGTTAAGTGCAGTAATACACTGTAGCACAATATCCGTTTGCTGTACCGAAACACATCTATTCACATAAGGTAACCAAATTGAATTTGCATTCATAGCAGTATGAATACAAATGATTTGCTTATTCCGTTATTTTATTTTTGTCATCAGTATGACGCTTGACAACCAGCTTCATACAACAAGGGAATTCATTTTGGTCAATATTTCAAGGAAATATGATCGTTGAAATGTTGTTCCGTCAACATCGTTTCTTTAAACATACACACAGAAGCAACAGAAAGAATTCTAATTTTTTACATGTAATAGCTATACTTTTTAAACTTGAATATGCAGATATATCGATATTTACATGATTGCCATATAGGGATTGAATGGCTTTTTTTTGTTTTAATTTTCATGCCGGTATGAACGCAAATCGGTTACATCCATATAGCATGAAGCCCGCTCGCTCATACCGGCATAAACATTTACAAACAAACACCGTTAAATCATTTTATTCGAAGCGAAGCGACAAGAATCTTATTGAACAAGGTATCTATGTCGTCATAAGTAAACCACGTGTTACGCACGAGAGTTTTTGCTTTCATACTCAAATGAAATGCATTTTTGCTGGTAATAATCATATAGTAGGTTGCTGCGCAAATGTAAATATACCGGTATGAACGCAGATAGCATACCGTAATTACAATAACACAATACCGTCTTATCTCTATATAATATATACGCTACATGTATATAATGTACAACCTCGGTTGTATTTGTACATTTTTCCGTGAAGTTGTCATTAATTCATCGCAAGAGCATGTAATTAAAATTGTGACGCCATCAATGTTTGCTCTTTTTAAGCTTTTATTTATGTACAGATAAGGCGTGACGTCAAATAAAACGACAACTTGTGATTGTGACGTCAGATAAAATCTCCCAACACAACGTCTTGGCGGGTCATTGTCAATATCCCGCCGCGTAACGAAACATAGTAACAGAAATTGAAATTGTTTTCAAATAACTGTTACGTACATGTATCTTTCACTCGTTGTAAAAATGTTATGATATTTTAATTCGTGATTCTTAAATAAGATATTATAATAAATTGCCATATTCATAAAATGTATATAACATTAAATGGAAAATAATTAAATGTAGTCGTTGTTTACCAGGTTTGAATAAGACAATTGTCAGGGATTTTTTTATTGACGTATTGTCCTCTCAATTCAATGGCGAAATATATCACAAACGAATAAGGAGTGATTGACAGCTAAAAATTATACCGACGGATGGTTACATACCTGTAAATATATATATCTCAGTCTTCACGTCTTCATGACCTTGAATCACGAATTCCACAGAGTGAAGCGTATTCTGTCTCAATCTGAAATGAAATCACGGAAACGTTTAAAAACAAAGCAATAAGATAAATCCTACAAAACCATTATTTAAACTCAAAATCGATAAAACTTGGGCACACTATGAACAAGGGACAGATTAATAAGGCGAATAAGTTGTAAGTTTGTCCGTCAGCAGTCAACATATATCACGGAAGTCATTATACTCGGGGCAAGATCTTGAATACCGAATCAACTACGACGTGTCAACATCGGGGTAGGGGAATCAAGAAAGATACCATCAAGAAAGGGAAGATTCACGATCAATGGATTTAGATAAGTTGTAAAATTTGTTTCCAAATCCTTATTTTACAATTGCGTATTGCTTTATAAATATTAATATACTTAAAGAATAAGAAAATCGTTGTAATCAGTTTGTACTGTGAAAATAAACCAACGAAAGGCCGAAAAAGTTATAAAGGATGAGTTATAATAGTAGGTAATCCTTCGATTAAATCGTGATAAATTCTCAGCGCTACAGCGCTTAATGCCCCATTTTACTTGAATTCGGCTTTTGTATGGTCAGTATTTGCATGTTTAAATTTTTGTATGGCCAGTAGTTTAAAGTGTTTTCAAAATATTTGCTGAATTATGTTTCTTTGGTAAATTGTAAGCTCCTAATCAGTGTATTTTTCCGTACATACAGTAACCCTGATTTAATTTCGTTTTGGATATACATTGTAACCAACCATTGTTGCACGAATGGGTATGGAGTTTACTGTAGCAAATTTGCTACGAGATATTCCACACTGGGAAATATGTGGATACACCTGTCAAGGGTAATAGAAAACCTTGTCTAACCCTTGGTTGAGGCAATGTGATAACAATTATATGACGTCACATCAACAATGCGTTGAGCTCGTAACGTCAACATTTCATATATAAATGACAGGGTAAACAAAGTAACAGACAAAGAAGAGTGAGATGAGAGATCGTAACCCCCGGGTAAAGATTCTTAAATTGGCAAACATTCAGCAAGCCTCGTATTTGGTATCTTTAAAGTCTCTCTTACATTATGTATCACACTCTCAAGGGGGTAACACATTCTATTCACCCAATTTATCCTAACATTTTCCGGGTATCGTTATCAGAATACTGTATACCGGGAATTGTTCGCCCTGTCCAACTCTCACCCTACGCTGGTTAAACCTGTATTCGCCCAATGTTTGCTTCACCCTTCACATTTGATTGCAATATTTATTCCGTTGTTTACTTTTGTTATCTCTAATGATAAATTCACCTTCATTAAAGAAGGTGAAAAAGGCGGAAGTAAAACTGCGGCGAGAACTTCCCGGTAAACAGTAGTCTGAACAAGTCTTAAAGCCAAACTGCACATAAAACACTGCAAAAAACAAAATGCAATAAGAGTTGTTTACGGACGCTACACAGGAGGTTTACTTCAAGGTACCTCGACAAGAATACATATTAACCAACTTTAGATTTTAAGTCCAATAGAACTTGTTTTGTGGGCGTTCTGTATCACAGGAACCACACGACCAGTACGATTCGTGTTGAAGAGTGTAATGTTAACACTATTGTATGCTGGAGCTTTGGGAATAATTACTTTCCGGTTCATTCCAGGTGGACTAACAAACTCCCTTGTCCGCTTGTCACGAGACTCCTAGTAGTTGCTGGAGTTTCGGGAATACTTACTCTCAAATTTGACGAGACAATCAGTATGAAGTATGTTTAAGAAGGTGCAGCAAACACTAAACCTCGTGATTTTGTCGCGAGACGTTTAGCTGTCGTCGTATATTTTATCTTAATCACCCGCCGTGCATAATCTTTTGTCTGTCAATAACATAAATCGCAGAAGTGTGTGCATGACAATTCGGATTACAGAGGGACAGACTGATCCAACTTGTTTCATAGAACGTGTTTCTTTCCTTGTTCCAGACTGCATACTATCAGAATTACACCGCTGGGAAGATTATTCCAAAGACGGTCTATTCACTTATCGTCACAGGCAGACACTTTAGTTTAAGTGGTCTTTATTTATAAAAGAAGGGACATTAGAAAGAACATTCATACATCGTGGAAAGAAATTACTAAACACTATCCCTGTCAGCGTATTCAAGAAGGAAGTGTTTTGATATAAATGTGAATAAATCGTATTTACTTAGACTTACATAGCATGAGAAATTGTGTATTTTTAAATGTAGATGGATATAAAGTTTTATCTTCTCACGATATAAATGTGATATAAATAGTTTAATATCGCCGGAGTAAAGACAAAACTGATTGCAATCCGTTGAAAAGTGACGCTGGAAGCAGACAACGAATATGATGGGAAAATGCTTTCTTGCTGGTAAGAGCTTTTTTCCAGTGATGCGATATAACCCTGTAACTCGCTATATTTCTTTGCAATATCTAACGTGGTCGTTGGCAAGATGATTGCAGCGTCACCCTGAGATGCCGTGTAAGGCAAGTTACCGTGGCTAGGGAAGGTGCATTGGTACCCATGGAAGGTCCGTTGGGTTTCCTAGGTCATTTCTCAGATGAGGGATAATGTTACAGCAAAAGAATATGATGGAAAATAGATGCGTAATTGCAAGGTAGCTTTTCCAGAAGTGCGGGCTACAATGTAACACTAGGACGCAACTGCTAAGCAATATCTCGCATGGTCAGTGGATGAATATGTGCCATCTCGCAAGTAAGGGTAAAAAAAGTTAAGAATTATTGTTTCAGAAACGCCATCTATCATTGTACATGTAACAAGGATTGCAATGTCAGATTTACGATGAGTTTACAACTCAGATATGGAGTTGAAATCTCTGCAATCATTAAATGTATAGCAAATTTAGTATTGTCACAGATTGGCCTAGTTTCCAATCATTAGTTTTCTGTTGGTTAGGTTCCGATGTCTATTTTGACCGTGAAATGTTAAGAAATGCAACCATTCCATAATGCACACAAAGACTCAAGTCCTGTGTCTGAATGTTCGTAAACACGAATGTGTAATGTGTGAGATAGTAGGGGGCCACGACCACTCCATAAACAAAACAACGCTTACATCAAAATATACTTTGTCCGTTTTCCCAAATGCTCATAAAAGACACCAACATGATGTAGGAATCGAAACAAAAGCTATTAAAAGGCTCGCTTGATAAACATAAAAAGCGGTGAAAAACAGAACTATATATTACATCCATACAAATTCCGACATTTATGTAATAAGCGGTCCATCCCTCGACATCCCATGTTACATCTGTACACCTCTAGTTTTAAGCTTTCGCCATTAATGGAGGCATTGCGATATTTCTCAAATCGTGTTTCATCACAAAAATTAAGTTTGATTGATTGAAATGGGATTAATATTTTATCCTCATATTCCTCATGGTGCCAAGCAAAATAGCGATCAAATTAAAACAAACGGAAGTAAAATGTTGGATAAAAACCGAAAATAAATTGCTAAGTATCAACTCTATCTATAATCAACAATTCATAATATAATAAAGCAGTGTTAAAACTATAGTGCATCATGGAATATCTTTACAGGAAATATTATTCTATACCATCAGTCATGTTACAAATATACATTTCAAGTCCTTATTACAAGGTTTGAAATATTCACGAGAAGGCAAAGTTCATGTTATTAATTTTGTTGACAGTTCATTTCCGTTTAACTCAATATGTACTTTACAGAGGATTAAATTGTGAAGATTTACATACTTATTGCATAAATAACAAAACAGTTCGTATCATATTGCTATTTAATAAGCATCATGTGGCCTGGTTTTGAGGAGGTATAATGAAGCATAATCCAAGATAATCATGAATCGTTTTTATTGATTGTGTAGGTAACCGATGCTCGTGCAATTCTATAACAATTTTAATGTCACCAGGATGTAAATCACTGTAACTAACAAGCTTTCTGTTTGGAATGTGTTAGTGATGTAGTGGTAAAAATGGAAGTGTTGTAGTGGTAACAAAAGTAGTGTTGAAGTGGTACAAATGGTAGTGGTGTAGTGATGAAAATGGTAGTGGTGTAGTGATGAAAGTAGTAGAGTGTAGTGGTAAACGTGGTAGAGGTGTATTGGTAAAATGGTATTTGTGTAGTGGTGAACGTGGTAGTGCTGTAATGATGAAAATGGTAGTGGTGTGGTGGTGAAAGTGGTAGTGTTGTAGTGCTAAATATAGTAGTGGTGAAGTGGTAAAAGTGGTAGTGTTGAAAGTAGTAGTTGTGTAGTGGGGAAAGTGGTAGTGGTGTAGTGGTAAAAGTGGTAATGGTGTAGTGATGAAAGTGGAAGTGGTGAAGTGGTAACAATAGTAGTGTTGTAGTGGTAAAAATGGTAGTGTTGAAGTGGAAAAAGTGGTAGTGTTGAAAGTAGTAGTTGTGTAGTGGGGAAAGTGGTAGTGGTGTAGTAGTGAAAGTGGGGTGAAGTGGTGAAAGTGGAAGTGGTGTAGTGGTGAAAGTTGTAGTAGTGTAGTGGTGAAAGTGGTAGTGGTGTAGTGGTGAAAGTGGTAGTGGTGTAGTGGTGAAAGTGGTAGTAGTGTAGTGGTGAAAGTGGTAGTGGTGTAGTGGTGACGATAGTAGTGGTGTAGTAGGGAAAGTGGTAGTAGTGTAGTGGTGAAAGTGGTAGTGGTGTAGTGGTGACGATAGTAGTAGTGTAGTGGTAAAAGTGGTACAATTTAGTGATGAAATGGTAAAAGGCGATGGTATTTTTGGCTAGGCGGTAAAGTGCCGTATATCGTGGGTTCGAAACAAAGACAGGACACGAGCCAAGATTCATTTGTCTTTCTGTGTAACGTTTCAAATTACATGTATTAAACACTAATTAATCAACCTTAATTGATCCAAAAATGTGACCAAAGTGTTGTACAAGTTATTAGACGGTATTGTTTATGAACCAATGTATCACACATATATGCACGTCGCAGGGGAAACAAGCATATGAATGGAGTTTAAGTTCCTAGCAACAGCCAAGTTGCGAGGACATCTGCTCTGAAGACTATGAATGCCTATCAAGATACTATCGACAGGAAGTAGAAGGAAAGAGAAAAAAACAGATATTAAGTGTTGTAATCGGGGCAGCAGATCTATTCTGTTTGCTTTAACGTCCTATTAGTAAGGACGGAGAAGAAAACCACTGATTCTCCAGGTGCCCCACGTCAATTGCCTCTTACGACATGCAGGTGGGATACTGCAAGTTTATTCTTTACCCGAACTTGCACAGGGCCAAATTAATGCGTTGAAGTTATAAACTTGTTACAAGTTTGTCTAACGTTAGCCTATTCATAATACGACCTCCTCCAAGTTGAACATCTATTTGAAGAGACCACTTTTAAATGTTATTCATGTTGTAGTTTGTTTATGCTAACTAAACCAATGTTAAGAATACACCTGCACACAATACTTTACAATCTTCCGAATGATGATCCCTGGGTACTAGTTGTATTGTGCAAGGTTATCATTCGTAGAACGTGGTTGTTTAACACCAAGTTTATAAGCTTTCGTTATCAGGTGGCATCGTTCAATGTTAAGTGAAATGCCTCCGTGGTTTAGCGATAGGTTTTCATTTTTTTTAAAGCATTGTTATGTTTTTCTTAGCATTCTTGGCATAACAGAAAAAAAATGTTTATTTTGAACGTATTCACTTAAAACGTTTTTAACTTTAATAAACGCTACTTTAAACGTGTATAGATACTCTGTAAGCATGCATTAAGAAACAAAAACATCCCTTGTGTAATAAGTATATTTTGATGTTGATTAAATCCTGACTTTTTTGTTGATAATGTCGTTTGATAAATAATTGAAACCAGTTAAGTTTTCATGATTAGTTCCAATTATTTATCAAAGTGATTATCCTCTACTCTACTGTTTTCATCTTTCATCAAATGAGTGGCTATTTACTTAAAATCGAAAAGGGAAATAAATCGTAATCATTTTGAAACATATATCATCAAAATATATCTTAAATGATACATCTGGACTGCTTATTGAAAGTAAATGAGCCATAAGGAACAAATATGAAGAATAAATGAAAATGGTCTTTTCTTTGTAATTAGTATTTTTGTTATCTTAAACAAAAAGGAAAACATTCATAACTTGATGGTGATTACTTCATACGGTTTTAATATTCAGAACGGCTGTAGATATTCGTGATACAGTGCTATATATATCAAACGTTTATGAGAGATGAGACTTGCCATTTCTCTGCTGGGAAAAATACCGACAGGCAAAAACACATTGATTGACGCATACGACAGACGTTGTTAATATTTAAGGATTAACTTGAATATATTTTTCATTTTATGGAGATATAACACAAAAAACGCACACTCCGGTTTTTTGTGTTATAGCTCCATAACATGAAAAATGTATTCAAGTTATTCCTTATAATTGAATCTACTATACACAATCCCTGTGGAAATCCACTTTTATTGATGGACTCTTTTCTCTAAGAAATTATTGCGCTGCTGTATCAGCCAATCCAAAGGCAACGTTACAAACGGCGACGTCATTTTTTACGTTATGGGCTGATAACATAATTTTTTAAGCCAATGAAAATGCTTGTTA
>JAUMHH010000920.1:0-11575 GCA_032359455.1 Chlamys rubida
CGATTGGAGGCGATTCAGGACGACAATCGGGCCGATCAAAAAAATTGATTCATCGGGGACAATCTGGTCCAGATCGGTCCGATTGGAAAAAACAATCCTTGGTGAAATGACCCCTTAAACAATATATTGGTCAAGGAAAATCTGTCTATAATGCAAAGTATTATGAATAACATCGATCGATCGATCGGAAGATTTTGAAAATAATATAGTATTTGTAATCTATCAACACACTTTATGACAGTAGGAAAAGCTTAACAGGGACAAAATCTTGCTATCATCAGTTGCCGTATGACGTCACGTGAGATAATATTTTGGGCAGTTTATTAGTTTTATAGTGCATTATTAACGACATTTTCTCTTTGTTGTGCAATTGAATGGGTAAAAATTATATATATGATGACAAACAAAATGACAATATGAAGCAACTTCAATGTGTTTTGCTACGCTTCAATTTTTCTGTGAGCTGTCAGCGTGAGCTAATTAAAGGTCAGAAATTGGTCAGAAAACAGAAGTATGAAATCCAGTTAAAAGGTGTGCAGTGGCCCATTCTATTCGAAATAGGTTTATGTAACATTCGCCCTTACTTCTAGCAGCGTATTTTTGTGTCTTCGTAGAGTTTGTGTAGTATAGGGCGTATCTACTTTAAATCCAACGGTTTTCAGGTTTTACCTTGCCTCGACACATAGTCAACTTACATCCACAACCATTAATTTTATATGTATATTGTCCGTCAGTCATATGTGCCACATGAATAGCACAGAAAATCACAAGAATGTTTCACAATCTGCTAGGTCCAGCAACGTATAATTTACCTACTAAATCTTAGTTCTTCTTTGCACTTTTACCATCTTCACAGTTTACCGTACTTGTCCCCTCTTCTGCCCCACTGCTGCATGTTTGCAGGTAATAATACAATGTAGTCTGTCGTATACAGAGTGTAGCAGAAACACTATCAGGAAGAACACATCCTTAACATTTCAGTCCGTGTCAATGTTCTCTCCAGGAGGTTCAATCTGGTCCATACTCCCAAGATTATTTTCCTCCATACACGCATTTTCCTTCTGAGCCGTCGACTCTTTGCCATTGGTCGTCTTTCATTGGATGTCCGCATTTTCACACTTCTAAAAATAGGAAACGAAACAATTGTCTTCTGAAGCAGGTAATCCTGATGGTATCTCCCACCCAGCTGCACCACTTCAGTGCCTGCTTCCTGTTTCGTCTGTATTCCTGCCTCGCTTATAGTCGTGCCTATGAATATTTCAGCTTCGCGACTTTAAATTCCTCAACGGCCAACTCAAATGGTTTGGTTTGGTTTTATTTTGTTTAACGTCCTTAACAGCTAAGGTCATTTAAGGACGTGCCTCCATTTGTGTTGTGTGCGCATGCTTGCGCGTGTGTGCAGGAGACAGGGTGTGTTGGTGTAATTGCCTCCTTGTGAACTTTAAAGTGCTATCTCACTGAAATACCATGCCGAAGGCACCCAGCACAGCATTCCGCCCGGTCACATTATACTGATAACGGGTGAACCAGTTGTTGCCGTTACCTTGGATGCTGAACGTTAAGCAGGGAATAACAACTGCCATTTTGAAGGACTTTGATATGTTCCGACCTGGGGACAGAACTGTTGCCTTCCTCACCTTGGCGAACGTTGAACATTAGAGCCAACAGTGAGGTGTTGCCAATAAAGGCGCTAGGAAATAAAAGGTACTTAGAAGTACAAAGAAACAAGGATCCCAAATATTGCTATTGGCGCAGCAGATTTATTTTGGTCGCTTTTGTGTTACCAAGTTGAGGGCACAGAAGCAAATACCCAAACTCTGCAGGGGTTCCCACATTAATCGCCTCTTACGATACACGAAGTGGGTAACAGCAGGTGTATTCTTTTCTCGATCCCCGACCTGCAGAGGTGAACCTAAACGGTAGTTGTGGTTCCACCGAACTGCTGTAAACACCAACAGATATGAAGCTTAAGTTTGATGGAACCCCAAGCTACTTTGTTCAGGTACCCATTCACCATCCTCTCGAAGTCTTCTACTGTTGACATAGGTATATCATAAAATAGCAGCAGCCATGTTATCTCCATAGCTTGTATATACCCGGCTATCGTGAACTGTTAACTTTTTCATCTACCGATGTACCTGCCGCTTGGGTTTCTTGTTGTTTTGACAGTAGTTGAGTATACCATCGAACCATGTTTAAGACCGCTGACGCATTGTTTTTTTCTGGGCTTCTCAGATTATGTCGACGTTTTTTGAGTTTTTTTTATTACTGGCTACATAAACCAGTATTTTATCACTGATATTTAACAATTTGTATATACGTTTGTGAACTTGTATGAATGTCACGATTGTTCATGTGCTATCATTGTATCAGGCTCTCCAATTTGGAGGAAATAAAGATGATATATCATAGGTAACTCGTAGGCCGCAAGTCGATGGCAGAAATAGGCCACCATACTTTCTCGTCGACCTTTTGTACACACTTCCAGTTGGTCTAACATTCCCCATAACCATACAAAGTGATTTGCGAGGTTAGACCTACATTCTTGTACATGTCAGATCTTCCGACGCGGACAAGACCCATCTTGCCTGACCATGCACAGTTGTTGCGGTCGTGATATCACTCCCATGATGATAAGTTTTGGCGAAATTATATATGTATTCTGTTTTTTTTCCTTTTCTGAATGTGTTTTGCCGTAGTATTTTCCCCAACTGTGAACCGCATCTACATTCTTTCAAAGTAACTCGTTGTCAACTTCCTAATGTGCAGAAGAATGCGATAATTGTCAAGGGCTGCCGGAATCTGTTTGTTTGGTACGGATCAAAACGTTTGAAGAAACGTGATATACATATCAGCACAACAAAAATTGAGACCATGGTGAGTCAACGTCCTTTAAAATCATATTCAAGGAATTGCACATAGGCTTATTGAATAACGCAAGTCTATCTACGTAGACTTTACATGTTTTGAGCGCATCTAAATACCCCGGAGAACATCATAAGGAGATAGGGTAAAACGTTCCACTCATAATCAACATTCTTCGGATAATCCCATCCCATTGAGACGTCGCCGAAGTTTATTACATGATAGTTTCTAAGAACATAAGTTTGTAGTTTAAAGTTCGTTCTGCTCAGTTCAGTCTAAATGGGTTTTGAGGACTCAAGCGAGACAGGGGTACGTCATCTTCTTTCTCTTTCTTTTCAATACAGAGTTTGTTTCATGTTTTGCATGATCGCAAAACTTTTACGAAGACGGAATCAGGAGGAAAATCTAGGGGTATCTGATGGACTTATCTTATTTCTCAGCGAGAGGAGAGGAAATCTGTCCTTAGTTCAAGCATGTACAACGGCAGAGAGAATCATATGTCGGCTTCCAACAGTCAAAGAGACTGGCGTCTTCCAGAAGTGACCATTTTGCTATTATAGTAATTCCTAGGGGAACTATTCTTTGATAGTGTTGTAGGGGGAGAACTAGTGCCAGAGCCGTCCGGCTTGTCGGTTCTTACAACTGACCTGAACTGACCCAAGCCATTTCACATCAGATGTCTTCAAAACATAAGTCGAAGGTTTGTTCACACATGTGTGATTTTGCGATAAAACAAAATGCAACAAAACTGAACCGTGCCGATTGCTTTGATAAGGTATATCAATTTGTTAGAGCGTCCATTTAATATACAGGAGTTTAAATTAAAAACTCGATCTAGCCGTTGTAGTTTTTTCTTTCCAGTTAAAAGGAATGTCCAACATATAATAAGAAGGTTATATATGGTCTTGTATTCTTCGGTAGAAGAATATTGAAGCAGCTGGTAACCAGGTAAAGCTCAGTTCGTTATAGCATATCTCTAAAAATCGAAGGTCCTAGATTACACTCCCAGTCTTGCCTTGATAAGGAGTCGAACTTAACTAAGCCAAGACCACGGACTGCTAGACACTTATGGCAGAACTAGAGGAGCTGAACCTGACCGAACAAAGATCACGGACCGTTGGACTGTGATGGCAGAACTAGAGGAGCTGAACATGGCTGAGCGAAGATTACGGACCGTTGGACTGTGATGGCAGAACTAGAGGAGCTGAACATGGCCGAGCGAAGATCACGGACCGTTGGACTGTGATGGCAGAACTAGAAGACTTGAACGTGACTGAGCGAAGACCAAGGACTGTCTAACTGTGATGGCAGAACAAGAGGAACTGAACATGGCCGAGCGGAGACCACGGATCGCTGGGCAATGATGGCAGAAATAAAGGAGTCGAACTTAACTAAGCCAAGACCACGGACCGTTGGACTGGGATGGCAGAACTAGAAGAGTTGAACATGACCGAGTAGAGACCACGGATCGTTGGACTGTGATGGCAGAACTAGAGGAGCTGAACATGGCCGAGCGGAGACCACGGACCGTTGGACTGTGATGGCAGAACTAGAGGAGCCGAACCTAGCATGGGAAGACACACATCATGTTGGACTGCACATATGCTAGTGGAAAGGGGTTGTGGCAGGCTTGTGGCCAATCACAATAATAAGGCGCATCTTTGCTATGAAACCCGGCAAGTAACGTTCATCTGTACTGTAAGATACCTCTGAGGTGCTTTCCAGATCTTATGAGTATTAACGACAGTATGGTCCAACCCAGGCACTGGGTCCAAACATTATGTAGATGTTTCGGTACTATACTTTTTATTTAGGTTGCTGTCATCTCTGTGTGTAGTATTCACATCGTCTTAAAAAATAGGAGACAATTCTAATTTTTGGCTGCATTACAAAATATGACGGTAATGCATGTTAACTGTAGACATACTCACTCTAATATTAAGTGTATGTAGCGGTCCACGTATTTACAACATGTACTATGTAAGAAAATAGTGATTTTTTTTAAAGAAGTTGTTAAGGAATGAACGAAAAATAAATTTCAGTTATATATTAATATTAAAGGAGGATATTTGAGTGAAAAATTGAGCTGAATGAATGGAGAGTATTGGAATGGTAAATACAAATTATTGGTGTGTATTTGAGTGCAAAATCAGACCTATATATTAGAATTCCATAATTTAGCGCTAACATATTATCACACAACCGTTAAAATCACAACGAAAGATGAAATGACACAACTCGGGACACTTTAAATATTAGTATTGATATTTAGTTGAAACAAGATTGAGCACATCATCAGCTGAACATTCTTCAGACTATTTTATTGTTCAGATCATAGATATAAAAGGAACTGAGCAACAAGCATAGCATTCGAACGCCCTCTCCTTCCAAAAATAAACAGCGTACGTCATATTGTAGTTAGCTCACATGAATAGAATACGTATTATTGCATGACTTGGTTTTGGCTAGGAAATATCAGAAAGCACAAATATCTGCCAACTGTCTATACAATAGCTTGTGGGACACAGGTTAATCGTCCATACACACTATCCTGTGCTGGTTTCATTAGGTCAGCAAACCAGATGACAAAGATCTATGAAAGAAGTTAAATAATTTAGTTATAATCTAATACAAGTGACTAGTATTGATAACGTACCTCTGAACCACCTTCAGAATACTTATATTCATGTTGATATCGGGTGTCTGATATCCACAAAGATTAGTCTGAATATTCAGTGGGATAGTATCACTTAGAGCAGATATGGAGTTTAAGATAATTTGTCTTTGGATATTAAAGAGAGGACAATGGAGGAAGAAGTTATCACAATTTTGAACCGTAGAAAAATATTTTTGTTAAGGAAATTGAACTCTGGGTTTCAACCCCAACACTCCGTCGTATTGTCTGCGGCAGTTATTGTTTGAGTGTTTAACAGTGATATTTGATCGGATTTGTTAAAATTTAGAATGACATACTTTAAAAGGCGATGTCTATTGGTTTGTTGAAAGCAAAATGTAGGACGACATGTACGCATGCATGCTATGAAGCTGGTGACGTAAATGGCAACGATATTACAGCCAGAACAAATGTAGCACGCAATCTCATAGAAATTATATAATAATTCCCATTCCTCTACGATCATAATATAATCTAATTTAGTAGACTTCGTACGGTTCACGGGGACATCAAATGTTCTTCGTCACGTTTTTAAACTATTTTAAACTATTTTTAGTTTCCATATATAACGCAATTTCTTCATAACGGGAAAGTTTGCGGGCCAGATGCGTTTATTACGTCATGCCTGTCTTCCCAAGTGTCTACCCTAAATATATAAGTTAGCGGTCCCCTATATGGAACGGTGATGCAATTATAACGAGGCGCTACCATTCAGCCTGTTCAAATTATATTTAATTTGTCTTTGTCAATACGTAATTTTGCACGAGTCATTGACGTTTTGACCTTTAGCTGCTATCATTTCAAAAGCTGAAATGCTGTCGAGAACAGATAAATGAGGTTTTATGATGTCAGCGTGGTAAAAAGAGACTAATGAAAATTAAGCTCGAGCTGGTTTACGAATTTAAATTTGAGTGGTCGGGTACGTGGCGCAGTGTTTCGAAAGCGCACTTGCCTTTAACCAAAGCAACCGGGGTTCGACTATCCCAGGTCGGACGTGAAAATGTATATCATGGGGTTATACCTTTTCTCCGGTTTTTGACCAGGTACTCCAGTTTCCTCCCACATTAAGACCCCCGCGCGCTAACATTCGGGCTAACAAGAGTGATTTATATAAGTTGAAATAACTTGTTTCATTATTGTTGTTAAATAAATTTACGAATTTAAAACTCAGTTATAAGTACAAAATCAAGAAGAGCAAACTTTAATAAAATCGAAGCATGGGCTTCGTGGATATTCATGCACTTTTTTTAAACACGGAATTCAGTAATATAGGTTCTGGTGACTTTACTGGTCAAGAGATGCTCGGAAATTTGAAATCTGCACCAGAGATCAAATAATAGAATGGTCATATATGTGATTGCTGCTTATACATACCAAGTCTGAAGTTCATAATACATGTATACTAAAACCGGACACACAAGGCAAGTACAATGTACCCCCCACTACGTGAAGCGAATTATAAAAAGTAATTCCGGTTTCGCTAGCACAGTCGACAGAATCAGTGAAACTCTTTTTGATAATTATTTCATTTAAAGCATATGGAACCACATGCGGTACCCCGATCATAACAAAACGATACTGTCACGGTGACTGCACGTGACAGTGGGAGGAAGTAGATGAATCTAAGTCACGCAGGGCTCGAACGATAGGAGGCCTTAAACACAGTTACCGTGGCAACATGGAGCAATTATAACCCCAATCACATTTCTTACCCGGATGAAAACTAATCCGATTCTGTTCGGTGGAAATACGCGTCGATAATAAAGACAAAGCGTGGCATTGCCCTATCTATTTATGTGACGGTGTTCAGCGCTCTCTCCCTCCCTTCATCAATCCAGTGTCAGCAGCCGACAAAAACCGCGCCAACAGCAGGACTATACTAACAGTTAAAACCCGTAAATAATTCTACCGGAGCATTATTTCCGGAGTGAGGAAACGCGGATGTCTGATATACGGAAACGGTGATCCATTTACATGGGCGAATAGGCCACCATTTGTCATGCGGCTTCGGACAGGTGACAAGCCCGGTACATACACCAGAGAATCAGCTGACTTTCTCAATACGTGTTACATGTTTGTTACATGTATAGAGCAATAGCTGACTTCCTCAATACATGTCCGTGTTACAGGTGTTATAGAGAATCACCCGAATTCCTCAATACATGTCCGTGTTACAGGTGTTATAGAGAATCACCCGAATTCCTCAATACATGTACGTGTTACAGGTGTTATAGAGAATCACCCGAATTCCTCAATACATGTACGTGTTACAGGTGTTATATATGATCAGCTTGATCCCTCAAGAAACAGTATATGCACACACGCGCGCGACTGAAACTTCATACTCTGACCTAATACTTGGCGTAAAGTAACAATTGATAATAATCTTCCGTCACCAGATCTTGTTAATCATATGAACATCATTTTAAACAGATAACTATACTTTTAAATTGTAGTAATATCACGAAACTACAAGAGGCAGGTAAGTTTAGCTATACGGTGCAAGTGACTACGGGAGGTAGCTTCACTCGAATGGGAAAGTGACTTTGGGGAGTCATGGAAGTCGCAATGGCAACAAGACTAAATTAATGAAAGTTTTCTCAAAGGGGAACATGACAAAAGCAAATAGCCTCATTGCTGATGGGAACGTGACCAAGCCAAATACTTGTTAATCTTATGGGAACGTGACCAATGTAAGTAAGCTTTTTTTCTTATTGGAACGTGACAAAGACAAACTTCTATAGCTCTGATGGGAACGTGACCTTGAAAGTGTCTGTAGTTCTAAAGGAAGTGGGACCAGGTGAAATATCTTTGTTCTAAAGAGAGAGTGATCAAGACGAATAACTTGAGATTTATATGTGGTCAAGACACCTGCTGGTTTAATGGTTATGTTACATGCCAAACATATGTAGCTCCATTGAGCATATGACCAAAGTAAGAAACCCTTAACTACTTAATGGGAACGTGACCAAAGCAGATAACTCTATAGCTTTAATGGGAATGTGAACAAGGAAAAATAGCTAAAGCTCTAATTGAAACCAGACCAAGGCAAATAGCTATAGCTTTAATGGGCACACGACCAAGGCAAATAGCTATAGCTTTAATGGGAACACGACCAAGGCAAATAACTATAGCTTTAATGGGAACACGACCAAGGCAAATAACTATAGCTTTAATGGGAGCACGACCAAGGCAAATAACTATAGCTTTAATGGGAACACGACCAAGGCAAATAACTATAGCTTTAATGGGAATATGACCAAGGAAAAATAGCTAAAGCTCTAATTGAAACGAGACCAAGGCAAACAGATATAGCTCTAATGGGAACAAGACCAAGATACAAGTGTAAATAATTACAGCTCTTGATCAAGGTAACTATTTGTTACTCTAAAGGGAATGTGACAAAGCGAATAATCTACAACTTAAATTAGAACGTGACCAAGATAAGTAATTGTAGCTCTTAAGGGAACGTGACCAAAGAAGATAACTACAGCTCTAACAGGAACGTGACCAAGGCAAATAAGTGCAGTTACAAACGGAACGTCGATATGGCAAATAAATGTTGCTCAAAGAATATCTTGATCAAGGTTAGTAAGTCTTAAGTGAACGTGACCAAGGAAAATAACTTTCTCTAACGAGAGTGCGATCAAGGCAACAACGTTTAGATGTTAATGTGGTAAAGACAGCTGCTGGTATTATAGCAATACAACTTGCCAAATAAATCAAGAAAGCCTTTTTCTTGCAAGCAAGTAATTTAATAAGGTACGAGACTAAGGAAAGTAACTGTAGCTCAAATGAGAACCTGACCAAGAACAATAGCTGTAGTTCTTATTGGAAGAATGTGAACAAGTAACGTTAGCTCAAATGGTAACTTGACCAAAGCAAATAATGTTGTTCTAATTTGAATATACTTTGTAAGTGGAATGTGACCAAAGACATTGTAGTTATAGTGAGAACGTGAACAATAGATTCTCAACTTCAACGCAACCAAGATCAGTAATCAGAAACTGTTACGGGAACGTTACAAAGTAACTGTGGCTCTTATTGAAACGGGACCAGGCAAGTAACTAATGCTACAATAGGAACGTGACCAAGCCATGCATCTGTAGCTCTAATTGGATCAAGGCCAAGACAAGTGAGGCTTACTAGCTGTGATGGGAACGAGACCATGGCAAAACAAATCGTCTAACTTGAGCGTGATCAAGGCAAAACTGTTTTCGATCTAATGGGAAAATGGTCAAAACAACTGTTGGTCTAATGGTAACATTACCTAGCATATACCTTTAATTTTTGATCCAAAGGTAGCGTGACCAAGACAAAGGATTTATTGCTGAAAATTAGAACGTGTCCCAGACAAGAAACTTGAGCTTTATTTGGAAGGGTACCGAGGGAAATATCCATAGCATTAATGGGAAGACCAAAAGCAAGTAGCCTTTCAGTTCTGATGGGAGTATACCAAGACAAGTAACCTCATCTCTAATGGAAACTTTACAAATGCAAGGAATTATTGCTTTTATAGGAACTTGACTAAGAGAAGTAACTATAGCTCCAATGAAAACGGGAACAGGACAATTGTAGCTCTATTGGGAACGAATTCAAGTAAATGTAGCTTTTATTTGAACATTACCAAAGCAAGTAAATGTAGCTTTTATTTGAACATTACCAAAGCAAGTAACAGTAGCTTTTATGAGAACGATATCAATAACTGTAGTTCTAATGGGAACGATCTCAATGCAAGTAACTCTAGAGGCAAGGGTGACCAAGGGAAGTAACTGAAGCTTTCTATTGGAAGCACAATAATGGCAAATTACAGTATACAGAAATGGCGAACATGATATCGCACAGATAGGGGACATATTTACCAATTTGCTCAGCCTGCTAACAAGTCAGAAGACCGTCGGAAAATATGACCTATCTGGAGTAAAACTGATGTTAAGGTGGGTTTAAATTTCAGACGGTAACTATGGAAGTTGAAAGCACAAAACGTAACGCATAACACCTACCGACAATCTTGTAGCAAACAATGACATAACTTCATACCGCTGCAGCGGATGTGTACCACTGATCTCTGTGATCAATGACAAGCTGCTCAATTGATTTTATATAACACCACACACTGACACCAGGAAGGCTACAAGGTACACAGAAAATATGGGTGTCAGGCTAGCAAAGGTACATCCTAGTCATTTATCACAAGAATCAGTCAATCCGTTAAGCTGTGACCAGCTAAGAGAACATGTATTTGTACAGTGCAGATAAGCATCTGTCTCAGTGAGTGAAATATGACTGTACAGAATTGGCTTCATCTCGTCTAAACCATTCAATATCAGACAATTTGGTCCGTGTGTGCAATAGAGATTTTAACCTGAAACCCTCCGAACCCTAAATCACATGCTCTACCAAATGAACTTCATTCCTCCATCCTTTTTCCAAGTCTTTGTCCCCCCAAGACAAAAGTTCTTGAAACAATGGTTGGCAAGCTCGTCAATTTTGTAACAGGAGACAGAGAAAGTAACAGTCCCTCTGAACTCTAGACGGACATTCTACCAATTGAGCTGTCTTGTGGCTGATGATCGACCCAGTCCAGTTCCCTTACAGAATGTTGAAAATAAGAAAATGTGGTCTGTGTGCTCAGTAAAACCACTATAGATTTGACAATTTTTTCAGTGTGTTTTAGAATTGTGTTATATATGCGCTTTGGTCTGTGCGTACAGAAGAACTTTGTTAAATAAGGAAATTTGGACTGTGCGCAAAGTAGTGCACTGTTAGATGTGACAATTTGCTCTGTTTACAGTAGAACACAGCAATGAAACCTTTTTAGTTAGGTCACTTTGGTTTTTGTGTATAGTTGAATCTTGTTTGGACACATCTTGCTCAGACACTTTGGTTTTTGTGTATAGTTGAATCTTGTTTGGACACATCTTGCTCAGACACTTTGGTTTTTGTGTACAGTTGAATCTTGTTTGGACACATCTTGCTCAGACACTTTGGTTTTTGTGTATAGTTGAATGTTGTTTGGACACATCTTGCTCAGAC